>DWDX01001432.1:0-18749 GCA_018245675.1 Agara michaeli | reverse complement strand
CTATTCCATAGTGGGACTTAAACGTAACTGGTGAAATGTGGGGGTGTACTACACTCCTCTGCCTACCCCTTAGGGGAGTACAGTCGTGATGTTACGTTTTTAGTAAAAGTGCATCTATGCCTCATCTTAACAACTTCAGTAGCTTTAAAATTGTATGCCGATGTTTTATGTCTATAAAAGGGCGAGACCGGTTAACATGTAGTAAACTCTCTGCCCGTGAGTTATTTTTATACATAAAAATCGTTATCATGAACAATGTTGCTTATAAATAGTATTAAAGAAACATCATGCACAGCTACTTTAAATATACGTTTAATGTAATTAGGGTTTTTGGTGATTGATGGTTGAAATAGTCGCGTATTGCAACTGTTCGCAAAGTTTTCCAATATCGCTACGCAAACTCGAGGCGAAATTCTTTGATAAGCGATTTATAATCATTGCGGCGTCTGCTCCACCGCGAGAATTAAATGTAATCCTCAAATAACGAAGACCGCAACTAATTTGCTAAGAAACCCAGAGAAGCGCCAGCGGCTGCAACGATAGAGCAACTTTGTGAATAATTTTCATTTTACGACATCAATACTTGGAGTGATTACAACTGTGGACCTTATGAGCATTCCCTTTGTTACCTGCGTAGGGGATAAACTTAACAGATTAAAAAAATATGACATTGATTTGCACATAGTCCTTCGAGAATTCATTTCTAGCTGTGGCTAAACATTGTAGCACTTTATTTACTCACGTAATTATGTTTTGAAAATATAAACGTTCAATACGAAAAACAGTGTTACTGAAACAATCAAGCATATTGGATGCTCTTCCCGTTTTTGTATAAAATCAAGAAGAAACTTAATAAATACATATAAAGTCGCTAAATCTACACACGTATTCTACTTTACTCTTCAACATATTTATATAAAATAAATTATTAACACACAATTCTTTTTTTTTAGTAGATAAGCATAACCTAAAAAGATGATTGGTCTTAATATTCTATATTAGAATTTATTGAAACGAAAAATATCCCACGAAGAACGATAACCTGCCCGAGATAGACGATTATTCACAATCAGATAAGATCAATTTTTATAGACGATAATACGTTGTGAGTTTTTGATGAGTTCACTCAGGTCTCTTTATTGCCGCCGCCCCTCGAATTACGTCATTTGTCAGCGTTTCCAAATCTCATTTTCCATGTCTTTGAGGATCCAGATATTTGAAATATAAACCCATACAAATATTACGTCAATATAAATGTATTCATAGTCGTTTCTTCGATCATTATTACATTACGACCCAAGTAAGGCATACAATTTAAATGATTAAAAAAGTGGATCCCCTATATGGTCCGAAAACATGAAACTTATTGAATATTTTTATTCTTTCTGTCATACATTTTGTCGTCTCTTCTCAGAAATAGCAAGTTAAAGGTCTAAGTCTAGACAACAACGTGACAATCAACCATCTTGTACACATATATATATTTATTATTATGTGTGTAGCAAAATTATGTAGCAAAAACATGCCGATGACAATTATACAGGACACGAAGATATCACTGGTCTGCCATTAAAAATGCTAAACCGCAAACATTATATTTATGTAGCTGTGATTTTTACTCAAACAGATGTCAGCATCGTAAAATGAATCGTAAAAGCTAACTGATCCAGTAATCCCACGATGGCGCCTCGTCAAATGAGCAATCGCTTCCCCTTCAGTCTTCGGATATATCCTCGCCAGTACTCTGAAGGATTAAGAATGACTTGTATTTACAAGAGTAAATATACTTTTAACTTTTACTTTGAATTTAAAACTTACTGACACATTTTTTCTTTTCGGTTTCGTTGTTTCCTTTTGTTCTTCGCACATCAACCTAGTAAGCTGGAAGACATCTCTTATAAGGATAATCTCGCGTTTGTAAATTAGCGTATTATTTCATTCATAATACAAAAAACAAATACGAATGTAATACAATTTGAAGTGAAACTCATACATCGTTAGAAACAAGTGAAGCTATACATATAAGCGTTTTAAGAAGACTTATGCACGTGTGTACGAAGTTAGCAAAACAGACATTAATATTTTGCTACGATAGAAGGCACACGATACGACAAAATGGAAGCCTTGAGGACACATAACGAAAAAACAAGCACTACTCAAATGCCAAAGGGCACCTACGCAATATCATTTTGTGTTTACGTTAACCAATGTTTAGTTGTTCATTATTAATTTCGCAAGCGAGGTTGAGTTGACCAGGTAAAGCTTTATATCCGTCTCGTTATAACTCGCGTGGGTGGGGCTGTTAACCTTGCTTATAATACATCCCGTAAATACGCACAATTTCAACCGTTGGACTAGTTATACTTTAATGTTTAATCTATTTATGTGCGAGTCCTACTTGCGCTAGTGCCAGAGCAGCCTAATCTCAGAAATGACAACCAATGTGAATGCAATTTAATGTTTGTTTTGTTTTATACATATAATTGCCCACATATAGACCTAATACACATGGATACAACATAACAAATTACTCTATAGAATTAGGGATCAATATTTTAATGTAAGCTTTATTTTTGTTTTAATAGGTTATATTAAAATATTGATACTAATTCTATTACGTAATTTGCTATGTTTCCATGTGTATTATGTGTATATGTGCGCATTTATATGTAAATAAATATAAACGTCAGTCAAGTTCAATTACAACTGTAATTATGTAAGAGAGAAACTGGTAATACGTAATATACCTACATTAAATTCTGCTACACAGACCCTGAGTTTATTGAACTATTGAATTTAAAAAACAGATAATCATAACTGCTCTTTCATACAACGACTGCGCAAAGTGCACACTATAACGCTACTCCCTAAAACGCGTAAAAATAAAACCCAACGTGTGTAGCGACAATGTCGCGTCGCCGCAATGATTCCAGTGCTATCTTCCGGTATTGGAAACCGATCAGAGCTCCACTACGACATCTCCCTGCTTTCACGTGTAGGTAATTACGAAACTTCGACGCGCAATAACACTAATCACGTTTATGTTAGTTTTGTTTGATACTATGTTTGTACAATCAGGTTGCATAAAAAATTGCAAGTACATAATAATAACCGGCCAAAATATAATTTTTGCCTTAATCATTTGTATACATACATATTACGTAAACTAAGAATGACTCGTGCACTTAATGGCTTACAAAACTCCATGCGCTGTCACTGACTACTACACGCCATACTGTTTAACACGATGTGTCCCTACTACGTATGTATAAAACCTTGGAAACAATTCAAGTGGGTCATTAACACTACAAGAACGTCAGTATTGGTATTTTCAAGAATAAAAAAATTAAACCATATTAACCCATAACAACACTTGTGAAATCTGGCTTACGCAACTACGTAGGATGTCTACTTGGACATGTTTAAATTCAAAATTTCTAACAGTTATCTAATAAAGTGTTTCCAAAATATTTAAACATGTCGAAAAGTTCCGAAAACTGATCTTCTAGTCACAGGTTCAAAGGTGGATTATTCAAGACTACTAAAATTACTAGAAAGCTGGCGTACTGGGTGATACTGTAATAATAACATTATACGCCGCAGTGCACGAATAATATCATTCCAACTTTGGAACATCCTGATGGAAACAGCAAAGTTTAATTTCGTACACCGAATTCCAAGTACAGTACTGTATATTACATTACCCCGATTCCAGCTTCGACAATTCCATTTGAATATGTAACTACAGATGCAGTAATTCTAGGAACTGTAGAAAGTAAGAACTTGATAACTTGATATATACTTTCTCTGCACATAACATGCGTACTGCGTACACGTAATTAATATTTATATTACGTGTATAGATAATCTCATTAAATTAAGGATTACGGCACTTTTATTCATTACGTAATAAACTTGTATACACTTTTACCGCCCAAATAACAAATATAGCGATATCACGTTTTTCTTAATTATGTACATTACATTATGTATTACAAAACTATTCTCATTAGTATGAATTATTTGAGATACCTTTTCTCTGAACAGCGAATGAAAAGGAACGAAGGGAATCTCCCTTACAATTTATGCACCGCTTATACCACAACCCTTATATAAAAGTCCAAACAATCTTTATTGGATATAACAGTCTAATAAAAAATTGTAGTCATAGCCTAGTAGTTTGAAATTCAGTCTCCCAATCCGGGGCGTATCTTAACTTAAAATGTAAATGTAGTCGCTATAACGGAGAAGAAAACCATCGTGAGCACACCTTTGCGCTTTCAACTTCTTCGTATGGTAAATAATGATCTTAACCTTTTTCATTCTAGGAGAAATCCCGTGTACAACATTGAAACGATAAAACAATTGCATCACAATGAATCTATCTGCATAACTACGCAAAAATTTACGCCATTATTATCTCCGTATTCAAGTGTAATGGCATAGAATCAAACTCAAAATGTGCGCTCAAAAGTTATCTTTCTGAGCTACACTTCACTGTAAGAACAGTAACAGGATAGAGATATTGGGTACTCGGTACGTTCTGCCTACCCCGTTACGGACCTAACGTGATAATGCAATAATAGTAAACTTTCCATAAAGCAGGCTACCTTAAGCTCACCCAATTTGCCACTCTTTTACTGTATAAATGTGAGAATAACAAACGCAGATAACGCATTGTATATAATCTACATATCTTAAGCAAAACATAAATTAATAATTTCTCTCCGAAGCCTGTCTAAGTAATTAACAACAAAAAACATCACCATGAGCGACAAATCTTAATCAAATTAATTGAATTTCTCCAAATGAGGTCGCATTCTCTTTACCGATTCCACGTTTTTCTGCCATTGTCTCAGTACAAAAGCGACCATTCGACTTCATTGTCCCGTGCTTTTGTACAAAACTGAAAATAAAAAAGAACGGTTCGTAGGAAAATAATAAGAGATTTTCCATCCAAACTCTCGCAAAAACGCGATATTTAGTGAGATTGCTACGTCGTATATTCTATAGGGCTTGAGTCTTAATTTGATGAGAAGAATGTAAAAACAGCATTACGCATTGCGAGATGCCTTTCGCGAGGGGAGAGAGAGGAAGCGGGAGTGCGACCACGATTTATATCGCCCTAGATATATTATTACAGCGTCATAAATACTCGGAATGGTTACCGCCTTCCGCTCCAAACATATATTTCTTGAGATTTTGAGTAAATGAATTCTGAGCTCCGATTTTAATCTAATTTCAAGCTGAAATACAGAAATGCAAACAACCAACAAATACAGAATAATACGGGGACCGGAAAGTGGTCTCTGGGCATGCCAATATTTGTTGTCGTTTATCAGCTTGTATAAATACCTAAATACACAAAGTCGATTCCAAAGACACTTTATGACAAGTGATTCATCTACATATAAATATATGGATTTTGTTTTATTAGTAGTTGCGGGCAAAACAGCAAGCCGAGATAAATCACAAATTACATAAGAGTAATAACATAACAGACATCTCCAAAACATCAGATGTTAACAAATCGACCATGATATCGTGATTCATAAATGACGAAGTTCAATCCAGTTTGACTATTTGTTTGTCTATGCAATAAAAAGTAGAAGAAGCGTAGAGTAGTAAGAAGTCTTTCAGAATCGTAGCCGCTGAAAACCCTTAATCTCTGGTCACCCCAGTAAGAAATAGGCGTGACTTTATGGACGATACAATTTTATTTGTTTCAATTTAAAGTAAAAAAAGACATTACTTTCCAGTTTTCAATATTTTTAAACATGTTAAAAGAGGTCCATAGTATAATGACAATCTTTAAATTGAACTTCAGTCAAGTATAGTTGATGATTTCATAAGTTTTCATGAAGCCAGATAGCAATTTCATTCCACATATACTTCGTACGTATCTGGAGCATTGCAAGAATGATCCAATTTCTATAAAAGGAGATTGATTCGTTTAAAGTGTACGGTAACGTCGAGCGAGTTAAATCTAATAATAAACGAACGTAATGACTGCATTATCGGAAATCCCTTTACGTGATCATGTTTGCAATCCATTTACATCCCATTGCTGAAGAGATATTTTCAGCTAACGTAGGATCCATACAGAATAACATCCATTCATATACCTCGTCATATCTATTATTTATCAACATATTTTAAGATTATATATGTACATAACTATTTCACGAAAAAACTGCTTGATTGGTTTTTTTTTGGATGAAGGTAACTAGGAAAGGAAATAAGTTACGCAAATGACTTTATATTAATTATCCATTAAAATATGATAATAAAGAGGAAATTATAAAGGTAATAATGGTGTATAAGAATTATGCAAATTGCAAATAAAATAGATAATATAGTTAAACTTATCTTATTCTAGAAACGCAAAAGCTTTGAGTTAAAAGTAAAGTGTATGGATCAAAAAAGGTCGCAGTTTTTTGATGTTCAGAAAGTGTTTTCTCTAAGTCAGTTTTTAAGGAATGGATTTTAAAAATGTATAATATAAATTAACAAAAGAGTATGCAAACCACCCAAAAATATCTACAACAACATAAACGATAACGAAAAACGAACTGTAGATTTCTGAAGCCGATCCCAAATAAATTTAATACACACTTTTAGTTCTGTCAAATAAATCTAATGCTACTCAGACTGAATAGTTGGAAAGTTCCATGCAAGTAGCCTAAAGGCAGATTTATATACAACTGCAGAACATCTGCTACTGCATTGTCCAGTAGACAGAGAGCTCTTCTCTCCAATTTTCATAAAAACGAAAAAGATGGCTAAAGAATTGGAAAGAATATTGTGAAAAAGAATAGAGTTAAATAATGTTAGAAATCTTTAAAAATATATATAAAAAGTAAATTTGAAGGTTTCCCAAGTCGCCAATTCTTGCAAGAAGTATCAACAGAAAATCCAATAATGAACGAAAATCTCCCGACGGAAAAGGGGCGAATTATCGAGACCGCCGTTAACGTATTCGCGGTTAAATTGCTGAGGGCATGGAAAACGCATTAATGTCAGAGATATGAACCGTAGACGGACGCGTGGCGGGAATAAGAAATGTTCCCGTAACGGTGGAGGCGTGTAACGTAACGCCATTTGCTGATCTTATTTGGATTGCATAAGTATTTCTCTCGATATCTCATACTGTTACTAGCTTATGCCTTATCTAGCCGAGCAATGTAAGGAAAAATGATTTGAAGAAGCAAACTTTGACTATACTGACAAATAAATCAATTCAATATATTATACTTTATTGTGAATACCGCTACAAAAAGCAGCCTAATCGTATTTCTGGCAGGCGACCTTAAAGCATAGGACCAAGTAAGTACAATAAGAAAGTTAGTTAGATACAGAATAAACTACGAACGCCTAAAAGTATCGACTACATATAGCAAGATTTACCTGTGAAATTCTAAAACAAAATCGCACTTAAACATTATCCGCTAAACTATATCCCTAATCTCAAAATCATTTCTTAACGCCTTCAAGGCGGCGTACAGTTATTGTTCTGTTTTTATCGTAACTGCAAAAGTTTCATATGATACATATGATTAAATTGGCAATTGAATAAATTAGTTTTATCAGTCACTATTTAGTTTTGTCTCCTTTTTGCTTCTACACAATTTGCGCATCGACAAAATTACTAGATTATCATTTAGTACGGGTACAAATTTTATAAAAGCAAGCAAATTTTATAATAGCATAGGAAAAAGGGGGTTTTAACTTAGGAGATGTAATACGTCATTGATTGTTCTGGGGCTAACGGAACTTGTAGTACAAAAACTTATACCATCTATGTTACAAATCACCTAAAAGTGATTACAAAACGATGAGAGAATTCTTTTTACAGGAAGCAAGAAGCCCGTACTTTTTCGTAGACTGGCCCTTAATGTCAATATTTGATTGATCACAGAACACCAAAAGTTTGATAACGTTTTAAAAATTTAAGTAACTAACTTGATAGAATGATTTATTCGACTTTGATTAGATCTTGTTAGAAATCCTCACAGGCTTTTTAATCATTGAGGTGACTGTTTCATTCAAAAGGTGATGAACAAATAATTCTTAATCTCACAACAGAAAGTAATCAGGCTAGGCATATAAAGAGTTCAGTATGAGAAAAAAACTGGTATTCGTAAAATTTGCAAGTTCAATGATCTAATCCTAACGGGACACAATATTATATAAAAATACCATGTAACCGGTTACTAACATATGATTATAGCTAACAATGCTGTTTTACTCTATAATATTACATTTAAAATACATGTAAATCATTCTACAACTCGCTACAAGCAATCCTACAATACATGTTTTGATGCTAATATTATCTAATATTTTTGCACACGCACCAACCTAGTAGCAAGATCGACATATGACAAGCAATGAATTGTAATCTATTGCATATAATTCTAATAAGACTACAATTTTAGCACGCAACATAACTTGAAATCTATCTGTCCTAAGACTCGAGTCGTAACACGGAGTCATTAGAGATTCCGATAACATAACTTGAAAATATCAAAGAGCATACAGCGGGGTCGGTCATTAAGTTTGCGAACTCCAGCAACAAAGTTTCATAAGCGTTTCCTTCTGTTGCTAAAGCACATTTACAAGTAGGCATTTGTTTATGGCATGGTAGCCATTGTTTATGATCCAATCGATATGCCGGTACCTAAAAGAGACAAAATTAAATTAAATTCAAGGGAACGCCCCCCCAAATTCTAATGACATAAACAGATTATACAAAACGGGCAGAGAATACAAATAACTTATCCTAATTCAGATTACTTTCCTGAATGTCAACTTACTTTTCTTTTCGCAAAACCAACAGAGATTAAATCAAACTTTGTCATACTTATCAAAGTGAAGTGTTTTAAGCTGATTTTGATCCCGAAAAAGGATAAAGAATAAGAATCATAAAAGTAAATAGAGTCGCTAGCCGCAAGTTCGTATTCGTCATTGAGGAAAACCGAATTTCATTTTTTGTCTATTTTAGAATGGCAACATTTGTACAAAAATTGTGAATAGAATCCTCTTTAAATACTTACTAATACATGTGATATAAAGGACATTTCAACTGTAAAAGCTTTTAAAATCAAACAAATCAAATTATGAAATCATGTTTTTTGTGATATAAACGAACAATAGCCAACTCCACAAAAACATCGGTAAAAGTCAATTTTTCACGCAAAAATTGTATGTTATAAAATAAACTTATAATATTATCTTCTGGTAGACTCATATCAGCCCTTATTTACATAGATACATAGCGAGAGACGAGCGTGAATAAAACCCGTGGTATTTCTGTGTAAAATTAAAAATACCACGACCAAGTATGCCCCTACAATAACAACTTGCATGTAAGGGATTGTAGAAAGAATTTCATTCATACATATTATGTAACCTACAAGAATCAAAACTCACGGTAGGTATGCGAAATTAAATTTTTCAGTGAATTTATCCATACCGTTAGTGTAATTGTATACCTTGGCGAGATGTAGGTACCATTAAATTCTTGTCTTAACGAATGAATGGAAGCCAAGAGTATTGTGTAAGAAGTTAGGAATATAGCGTAAAGTGTCAAGTATAAAAAATAATATGTATTTTTTGTACTTGACGCTATTGCCTTGCCGTTTTTCAAAACAGCCTAATTTTGAAATATCAATGGATGTGAAAAGCCACTTTTCACTTAGGTAGAATGTACCGAATCTCTTTATTTGGCCTCAGTTGTAAAATATAAAATTACATTCCAAAGCACGTAACAATGATGTCAAAGAACCATGAAATTATATTATAAGCTTATATTGTCACGCTTTAGGTACTCACAGCGTGTGAAGGTTACGGTTTCGGTTGTTAAATTGTGCTGCACGTCAAAAATGGTTTTAATTATTTCGCATTATTAGAATAATTTTTATGAGTGAAAGTTTTCTAATATTATTACGACTAATGTTAATCAAAATGTATTCATAAACATTCTACATAGCGGTACCATTTTTTTTAAATTTTAAAATTATAAATATCGAGTGGTTTTCACTGTTCTTCAAAGCAAAACAACCCAAGAAAAAAGTACATTTGACATTTCTATTAAAAGGATAGAACACACGACGAACTCGCCATCAACCACATTAGTCCTATTTTCTCAAGAGGCGATAGACCTTCGAAATTCAAATTGCCCGTTGAATACGAATCACTGTTTTTAAATGAAATTCTACAATTCTATATTATATAAAAATGTAATGTGATTATTAAATGAATTATCATTTTTATCGTAGAAAACACAAAAATTATAAAATAAATATTTTACATATTAACCTCAAGTAGCTTTATGTAAAAAAACAGTTATGTAACAAAGGCCGTTATTGCCCAAATGACCGTACGTTAGAAATAAAAAAGCTATTTAGGGCGTGTCCCGAAACACTTATTTCGATTTATTGGATGACTATCGACCTTTTGTAGCTTCTGAAAACACTTTTGATATTAGCATTGGTGAAAGCTCCCGATACTTGGTAGATACGTTGAACAATCTGAGTCTACTGACATATAAAAATCATAATTAAAACTACATACAGATATCATACTACACTATCCCAAGATATGTAAGAATAGTTATTCTCCTACATTACCCATTTTGGAACTATTTCATATTTTTTATTTTTTCGCTTCACACACGAAAGTTTACGATTACACATTAAGATTTCTTGTGTCATTGATAGCATGGACCATCGACAAACACAGAAACGGCGAGACCTAACACATATTTTAAAACATGCTTCAGATATTTGCATTTCAGGGAATCGAATCTGGATCCGTTTGCGCGGAAACGGGGATGGTTGGTGCATTGCTAAAATAGAAATCTGTTACACAACAAGCCACTAGATAATATGTATAACAGTTTACTGGATTTAAGCGCATTGTCGATGAGTCATGCTCTCTTAAACCGGAAAATGTTTCGGCCACGGTTATCTAGGTAACCAATGCGGATGGTTAAACAAATATTACTTACGTGCATTCAAGGAAATAGAGTTGAAAGGAAATCAAATATTTTTGCAACGCTTTAGAAAAAAGATTGCTCTATTTCTGAGTGTTTGTGACTATGGTGAAAAAAAAACTTTGGGATTATAAAAATAATATATTTTTCATTATCCTTAAGGTGACGATGCCAGAGGGCCCAGACCAGACTGCTTTAGTCATAAGACAAAAATAAATTAGATGAAATGAATCGAAATATTACATCGGAAGAGACAGAAACTATATTTTCTTTTGTAAATAAGGAATCCTAAATTATAGATAACATCTCAGCTAACTGAACAAGCTAGTATGTAATCCCACCAGCTCAATGTACTCAATGTAAGTTCAATGTACTGAAACAATACTTATTAACAGATTTTCCATAATATACATATATGTACCTATATTTAGAAAAGAAGTGGTACTCGGTGATTCCTACCCCCTTACGCATCTGGCGTGACAGTATTATAATAATAATAATGATAACTATATATTTGTATAATTATAATTACTAACTTACTATACACTTAATAACTATAATTATAATTACGTAAACGCTTAAAAGTAATGTACTATTTTATAGAGTAAGGAAAATAAATTAAAAAATCTTCCGACATAAAAATTAAATCAACCGTAAAATTCAGACTGATATTATGTTTACGTCACAGCTGACCGCCTTAGAGAGGAGAAAACATAAGGCTTAATATAAGGACAAAATTTAAGGTTCCTTACTTGGAACTGATCGTAGTCTAAACGATATGTATTGAATTAGAAAATTGGTCAAACAAATAATTGGGATCAAGTAAATAGTTTGAAGAAAGTGCGCTAATACAACAAACGTTGTTCTTCAAGCACTTTCATTCTGTCTCCTCCGTCAGCCGCGTAATATTTCAAACTCTCTTCCAATAAACTAAGGAAACTTAACACATTACGCTACTGTTATGGTCATAATTCTCTCTTAACACAACTTTCCTAATATTTGTTTTGTATTTTTAGTGCAACATTCGTTAAAGTTAATCCTTAAATCCTTCTAGATATAAAATGTAGGAATTCAAATATATTATTAAATGTTCCTACGTACATTTAATTGCTATTGTCACTCGTACATATAAATGTGTTAATGAAATTAGCTGTAAGTGAAGTATATGATGAAACTGCTTTCTGCTAACACCTTACACTCGAATTAACATTTAATTGCTGGCTACAAGGAGATTAAATATTGCGTAAGTATTCGGTTTCATAAGCAATACAAAAAAATATAGACACATCAAAATACGTTTCTTAGGAAACAAAATTCTCTGCTCTCATTTCCCGAATACTCAAAAACAAAAATTAAAAGTAACGTTAAATAAGTAACCGATCTAGAAAGAAATATCAAGCACAAAAACAAATCGACCACGTACCGCTCGAAATAAATTGTACAACAGATAGAATAAAAACTCAGTGCCTACGTTATTGCGTAAATGTGACAGATCACTAATAATATTCGTCTTTCGTCAACATAAAAAAAAAATTGTGTTGAAAATAAGTCACTCAGTGGAAATAGTCGTCCACTAGACGAAACAGGTGGACGAAATTGATTATGGCAATGCACTAACCGGAAAAAACAAGACGATAGAAAAAACAAGTCGACAAGTGGTATTCGATTATTTACACTTGTAATAAGTCAAACAAGGTCAAATTCTACATAAAACAAAATATATTTATAAAAAATATGTTTTACAAGGTAACAAAAGTTAGCAAAGTCTGCTCTCTGCGCATCTCGAACAAGCTATTTACTTTTGTGAATCGTTTTAAGAAATTAGGTATGTGAAATATAGAATACTATAAAATAAATTTTTTCTACTTCACAATTTAGTATATTTAAGCGAGAAAGTGTAAAATTTCTTACTTACTTATAAAATGTGAAAGAATTTTTAAAAGATAATATAAGTTAATATAACATCGCCAGTAAAAACCTTTATTCCACGGTCTGATTTATATCCGGTGCATGGCTTTTTTTAACTTATCGCTGTTTCTAGCTTTTATAAATTATCATTTCAATGTTATATATAGTTTTGCATCTGATGTATTTCCGAAATCTTTAAAAAACCATACCGTATGCCCGTTTAAGGTAGAACATTAGTGTCCGAAAAAATATAGTAATGATATATCACAATAAAAATTTGGTTAACAATGAAAAATGTATATTTTCCTTTAGTTTTGTGACGACAATTTAGTGACGTCATGGTAACAGCATGGTCAGTTCGCGCACAAAAGCAGCAGTTCTTGCAATTCGTTTCTAATGGTTTCTATCGTTGGCATTGCGACAAGACTACACAACACTATACAATACATTTTGAAACTGTTTTTAATATATATAACGTCTTCGGCATAGCTAGCATTGAATAAAATTCCAACATTTACGAGCAGATCTGATTAATATATATATTTTTTTTAACTCGAGCTTTTCTATCGTCGTAAAAGTGTTTCGTCTTCTGTTTTTGATAAAAACTTGTTTGCATTCAATTGGCACCCAATTTTGTACAACTTACAAAACACAAATCCCAAAGAAAGTAGGTTCTCAACGCAAACGTTCAACTCGATGACCTAGTGATGAGTTCGTCTTAAATACACGAAAGCCACAATGGTTAACCCCTCTTTGCACAATTACATTCGTTTTATAGTAAAACCTTACATCTTAACACTACAATTAACATTTGTACAAATACAAGCTTGTATTTAACTGGTCTCTTGGTCTAGTAGTTAGAGAACCTGACTTCTAAACGGGAAGTCGCGGGTTCGATTCCCACCCTGGACAAGTATTTGTGTGATGAGTACATTTGTTTGTTTTGTCTGTATACAATAACGACATCTACATATGTGCGTGTTATGTAGTATGGATATATAATGTATGTTGTGCATATGTTTAACGGCTGCCTGGTAAATGTAACACAGGCATTTAGTTGCCTAATTTGGAATCAAAAATGGAATCATAAACTTGTTATAATAATTCTTGTTATTCACTTCATTTCTATAAGCATAAAATAATCCGCTTCATGTCCAGTCCAATCATGATAAGAAGAATTAAATAAACGAAATGGATATTTCATTTGCAGCTCCTAAGTAAAATCCTGGCCTTAAAGGCAATTATGATGAAATAAGAATTCAAGTTCATTCTCAAGTTGAAATAATCTATTTACACGAAAGACGAAATATTTCTAGCTAGTCTTAAATTCAATGAAAACGAAAAATCCTATTAGCTCATTCCTCAAAGTCAATTAACGAAGTAGGTCTACATTTGCATCAGTTTCATAGCGAGGTTACATGAACTAGGTATACGTAATAGTTGGATAAGTGTAACAAGAAACCTCGCATATGTTACATTAACGGGAAAAGCTGATGGTGTCATTACTAGTATAATAATTTTGCTGTGCTATCTCGTGTTTCTTGTGTATTATTATGTCGTGAGAAAATCTTTCTCGTAAATATTGGAAGACGTAATATAAATCTTCATTGCTGCTTTTGAATTTGTAGAGTCGTTTCACAATAATTTCAACAATACAAAACATTACCTCTTTATCGCCAGGAAAAACATGACTTTTTGATATTAACGCCTTGAACTTTAAGACAGATAGACCCGCGTACATTGGGCGAACAATGATTATTTAGTGGTGAGCCGAAGTAGGCTACGTCGAGGTTATAATGATGCAAGTACGCCTGGTCAAATCTAACTTCACATGGCACGTTGAAGTGTTGAAAGTTCATTGCAATTAATACAATAAATATACTAACAATGCTACACATTTATGCCCCTGTCTCTTTCAAAATTTTGCCTATTCAGAAATGGAAAACGAATTCGTGCGCGTCGTCGTCATTTTATTTGCATCATACACGATATAAAGAGCACATGACAATTGAACATGTAGCAATAAAACAAAAACTGATCTCACTGTATCCGTTTTGCATGATAAAGGTTTAGCCCATAGTCTACTACACTGGCAAAAAACCAATTGGGACACTTCACAGACCTCAGAAATCATTATACATGACTAGACCCAAAACATTTCATAGACTGATCACTGATATAAGGATATAACGTGAAATTGCTACGAGATCCAAATAATTCCGAAACGTTATTTCAAGTTAACTTGTGGTGAATGAGAAATATATCCAGTTTAAACAAAGTGAAAAGTTAGCAGGCAGATAATTGTCCGCTCGAGATCCATAAGGAAGCCGGCTTGCAGCAATAGTTTAAACCCGAGAAGCTAATAGACTTAACCTAGTTAACTGCTCTTTATTACCGTGTATTTTTACCACTATTTTAAAGCTTTTCTTTCAAATCCAAGTTCTTCTTTGTTGAGTTTATTACTAAGTGGTCTGCTTTGTTGTTATTTGTCCGTATTTTTTCTCTTTATATGAAGTATCCTATAAGGAGTCTATCCTATATTTTTGGTTTGAAACCAGACTTTTTACATTTTACCGACTATCGACCGCATCACCACTCTATCATCAGTTTAAATATTACGCTATACATTTTATAGTAAATGAAATGTCGCCTTATAAGTGTACACGAACGTTGGAAGAAACTTTTATAGAGCTTGTGAAGGTATTAAAATAGAAGTCCATTCCACCCTTTCCATGTTATTAATGCGACCTTGAACGCTACTACGACCGGTCTCCGGCCTATCACAGACACAGCTGACACGTTTCAACGCAATGTTCTAACTACAATATTTATTATCTCTCTCGTCATACATAACCTACGGTTGGTTGAGCAATCGAGAATATTACTATAATGAACAAAACTTAATATGCTTATCGATATAATATGATTAAAAGTAAACGTTATCATACTTCAATTGAACAAAATATTCGTTACGTCTCGTACTACGAGTATTAAACCTTTCGAATTTAAGAAAAAAATGAAACAATTGCGCACAATAAGCGTTGAGAAATAGAAAGTATGTTGTACTAGCAATACTTTACCATGCTATTATGACCGTAACTCGTTAAATATTCGCGTGTAATTGCGATTTTTGTAAACTCTTACATAACGTCTTCTTAAACGGTTCTTACAATGAATTCATTTATTCCAACCCGTCTCCTAATTTCGAAAAGCTATCAAGCTTAAAATATAAAATTAAATAAACACGTATGTATTCCTACCGAAATGCGACTTCCTGAGAAAGCCGCAAGACATTTCATATTGATAAGTGTCATATAAAATGTAAAACGCTTTCAAACTTGCCTTTGACGTTCCTCAAACCTTGCAGCTGGTTAAGCGCGCTATTTAAATCCACGAGCACAAGCTTAGCACTACAAGAAATCACTTTAAATTTCACGAACATAAAATGAGCTTAAATCACAACATTTCACAAATCACATTCGAATCGAACGGACGGTTGTTGACAATGGAATTGCACATAGAAGGGTTATTTCAGTCCACTTATTGCGCTTGTCAAAGCTCGACACAGCAATTTTGGGATTGTTGTCGGTAAAGTGTACTTAATAGAAGCGAAGAGCGCGCGCGCATCGAAGCGTGCTGGTTCGACGCAAGGAGGGCACAGACCTCGGCTCGGTAGTCCACGCCGGAGGCGGCCGCGCCACGAGTACCGTTGCTCGAGAGTGGGAGCGAGGTCGCACTCGATGCAGGCTTTGACATTTCCAAGTTATTTCATTACTTCATTTCGATGTCATGACTCCTTTGTTATTGTACGCATATATAATGGTCGCGATCCTTGAATTTCAGAGCAATGACGTTTTTTTACGTCAAATGCATTGACATATCGATCAAATACTCGTAATGTTAAATTGTATACAAATCATGTTATAGATTTATTGCTTCAATATATTCAATTCATATATAATTAACAAAACAGATGCTATTTTTCTTTGTAAAGTTTGCCGTATCATGGTTGTCTACGATTTTATTCTTTCTAGTGTTTTCATTAGCAATTAATGTCTATTCATATATCAAAAGGTGGTTTCGTAGGTCCTATAAGAAAATATAAGTTACTTCTTCAAAAAGTTATCCCACTAAATCTCTGAACAACGAAGCCTATTTCGCAAAATAAGTATCACATATTGAAAAAAGCTCGTCGCTCACAAAGGATAAAGGAAAATCAGCAGGAACTCATTGAAAATTCTTATTCGCACTGGCGAGAAAAATCAAAGGAACGGCAGCAATAAATTGACTCATAACGAAATCGTACATACGCGAGGGTGTCTGGTATAAAGTTAGATGACACGCGAAACAGAACTTGTCAAGGTTTCTTGTTCCTTCGCGGAACGCTTTTGCACGATGTTCCCACAAAGGTTCTCATTTAGACATTTCCGGAACACTCATTACGGTATTCAATATTACACGCCACGCTTTATTCGGCGTAGGATCTGACTTGATCATTGCGTTTATTCGATATTCTTTCAGCAATTAACAAGTTACAGACAAAATTAGATAGGCAAACAGTACATAAATATTCCAACAAATTATGTGGAATTTATAAGGTATTTTATTGTGTATTAATAAATAATACTTTCATCGCGTACTTCACATTACGTTATAAATAACCTATTAATCTCGCATAATTAGTGACAGTAAATGCTTTAATACGAATGCAAGTGTCACCCGCAACTAAACAGTACTAAAGACATAAACGCGGGTGTTGCGCTGGCGCAGACGTATCAAATGAAAAGCGAGCTCATTGTGTTATTGAACTGTTGCAGGTTCAATACAATAAAACTCGCAAGGTTCCATTATTTTAACACTCCAGGCTTTTTATTTTAGTTTATGAAATATGAGTAACGGCAGGTCTCACAATACATACCATGCAAACAAATAAATATGCTTTAAATATTTTTTTTTTATAACAATTATTATTATATTACAAAAATGTATTTAAAACAAATTTTAAGAATTATAACAATGCTTATAATTCTCTTAACTTTAAAATGTAATTTATAATTATACAAACTTACAATTAAATCAAATAGAGAAATATAATAAAATTACAGTAACGGTCGGATTTCATGTCGTTGACATCACAAAGCCCAAAGCAACAAAAGTAGATCTGCCAAAGTTACAAAACCACGCATCGGTTTTATTTAGGTACTATATTCCACATAAGTTTATAAAACAAATGGTGGCACATGTCGCTGGCATCCAGTGTATATTTAATATTAATACTTTACGTCCTTATAGAGGGAGCAAGATTAATAGTTAAAGTTTCAGAGGACTCCATCAGTACATTTTAGTTTACAGTGATTTATTTCATAAATAACTTCGAACTACCGCAGCTATTTTCAAAGTTTTGTTGAGATCCAAACTTTTGTATCACGATTTGTGAAATTTTTGGCGATCGTCTTTTATTCGACTGACTCATAATAAAATTCCTTCACCATAAATTATTCTTATAAAAAGCTGTCAGTGGGTGTAATTGAAGTTTAGGGTCACCCAAAATCTTTAGTTGACCTCCGCAATAGTAACCTTGTTTATTGCCACACGTCCGGGGATCGTCGATATTGCTATTTTATTTCTTATATTTTCTTCACAATTACAAATAAAAATATTGTACACTCATGTTATATTCAGTTTCCCCTGTCTCACCAAATCATACAACGGTGTTGATTGGTTGTGTTCCTGACGAAAGTCACAATAACATAAATCAAAATAAATGTAATATTTTTTTTTTTTATTGTATGAGAGTAGCGAACGAGCTGGCAGCAGTCACGAGTGACCACTCCCGCCCATGGAC
>DWDX01001431.1:0-18752 GCA_018245675.1 Agara michaeli | reverse complement strand
ATTGACATCCAATATTTACTTTCACGATTCATTTACAATCTATGAACTATGATACATTTTTTATAGAATTATATTTCGATATATCAGCACAATACTAACATGACCCCACAAGCGCTTCACCACGAGTTTGTTAAGTATAAATGTGACATCAACAAAGACACCTCGTTTCCAGCAAAATTGACAAACCAACGTAAACAACAATGAGTTGAGGAAATGAGAGAACAAAATAAAAAAAAAGGTGCCACAGATTGAGAAATATAACAAATTGAAAAAAGGCGCGGACGGCAAGTCTGTGGAGCCATAAATAAATATAAAGTACAAACGTGACAAGGGTAGAGGGGGAAACAGATAGAAATATGTATGCATCTCTTTTTATCTCCCAATCACCAACATATACTTCAGCGGTACTGAGACACGCATACAATGGTCAAAAAGAAAAAAAATCTAACATTACATGAAACGTACCTGTCTGTGTCATTATACGTGTAGTGTTTGTCTATGGCCATGCTATTTATAGTCTGTGGCGACGTTGCCGTTGTGCTTCAGCGGCCTGATCTGTTTCAGCTTGGTCGACTGGCCGTCGAACTTGATGTCCACGTCGCAGTCGCTCAACGGATGCGATATGACCGATGTGTTGTCTTTATCCTCGTTCGGACTCAATGGCGTCACGAAGCCGCTGTCAACTGGTTTCGCTTCCTGCGGCTTAGCTATTGGATGCAGACTTAGCGACATACTGCGTTTGCTCTGGAACACGTTCGCGTCGTGGGCGAGACCTAACCCCGGGTCGGTCTTCGGCGACAGCTTCTCGTCCAACCTCTTCAGGTTCTCGTCGAAGTCGTGCTTCAGCTGCCGCTCGAACAGCCGCTCCTGGCGGATCTGCTCGTGCGTGTTCGCGAAGTAGCCAGTGTTCCGTTTGCCGACGTCCTTCAGCGATTCGTTGGCAATCGTCTCTATGCGGAGGCTGTCGCGCTTCCGCGGCACCGTCTCAGTCTTCTCCTCCAGCACCCTCATCGGGTACGCTTTGTTCGCCACCAGCCCCGAGTGGACGCTCTGCGACTTCTTCGTCAGGAAGTGCTTCCTGTCTTCTGTTCTCTCTTTGTTTACCGCGTTGAGAACGTCGTCTCTATTGACCTTTGAGAAGAGATTGGGCGTGCTCGTGCCCGTTTTCGCTCTCCTCTCGTCGTCCACCTCGTTCGAGGTGAACTTGAACGCGGTTATCTTGGAACTGAACGAGAGTTTCTTGCTGTAATTGTGAACTATTTTCTTGACGTCGACGGGCAGCTCCTGTCTGCAGTGGGTGCTGATGTACCTGCTGAGGACGGTGAGGTGCTGTTCCATCAGCTTGTTCTGCGTCTCGAGCCGCGCCTGCGTCTTTTGGTAATTCGTTATGGCTTCCATCGCGGTCTGCGAGAGAGAAATTGATGTTTTTATTGTCTCACTCTCTTTTCAAGGTGCGAGTAGTTAGAAGAAACAAAACTTTGTGATGTTAAGATAGAATGTTCAGGAGTTCAAGTGTTATATATGAACGATGCAAGATTTTTCATGCATTTTAAATTGCTATCTAATTGGATCATTGGATGGTTGAAGGCGGATGTAATTGTAATGTACAACATAAAGTTAGAAAGAATACAATATATGTAGATCACAGAGAAAGAATGTAAAATATAATATATATCTGCACTGCGATTTGAATTTTTGATCTCTGACCGTACAAACACAGTATGTAAGACGGACAAAGTTTAAAAGGGTTATCGTAAAGATAGCGCTTAGTGATAATGGTGGTGATGATTGACATGATAATGACGGTTATGGTGGCTGTGGTGGCAATGGTGGGCGGGGGGATGGTGATGATGTTGACTGGGTCGTTGAAGCCAGTGGTATTGGCGACTCACGTCGAGCTGGTCGGCGAGGTGCGCGCGCTGCTCGCGCAGGCGGCGCGCGCGGGCCCCGAGCGCGGCCACGCGCGGCATCTCGTCGCGCAGCACGCCGTACTCCACCGCGTACTCGGTCACCGCGCGCCCGATGTCCAGCTTCTGGACCTGCAGCGACACGGGACAGTAACAACAATAATTGGGACAATACCACACGCGGCGATCTGATCCCAAATGAGGCAATTTAATGCCCATATATTTGTACAGATAATCTTGAAAGAACAAACTACTGCACATTCGTTATTGACAAACATTTTTTAAGCTAATAACGCGTGGAATGAGTTCACAGCAATATTTCCTACATTTTTAAAAACGGTACCAACACCGACATAACCCCTCTTTGTAGTGCCATTCCCATATAAGAAGCGATAGCCTGGTGGTTTGAAATTCCACCTCCCACTCCGGGGGGTCTGAGTTCGATCCTGCAGACAAAACCCAGCAGTGGCCCAATAAAAAGGGTGGAAAACTACAGGTCTACGAGTCTTCTCTGCAAGGTTACCTTCTTCATGACCCGGTCAAATATACTCTTGTCCATATCCGGCAGTTTGTGTTTGAGATATTCGGCCGCCTCCTCGCAGCTTTCGCATAAAAGCAACCCGTCCTTGTGCACGGAGAGGAGAGCCAGCGAGACGGCGAACACCACGTCCAGGGACTCCAGGAAGATCAGATCTGAAACGAGCGAGACAGGACATTAATTTATGAAGAGAAATGATTTATGGAGCATCAAAGACATTAGAACTTTTATGGGCATCTTTATTTCTAATTACCGGCCTAAAAACAATTCCTAACCTAGTTTTCAAATAACAGCACGTTTCGATGCTCGGCACATAAGGCATTCCGGGGTCTAATTTATTTCTAATAGCCCAACTAAAAACAATTCCTAACCCATCATTGTAACAACAGCGCGTTTCGACGTTCAGCACACGAGGCATTCCGAGATCAACCATCGGGCCTGCACCACTACGAACGATTCTTGAGCCGACTTCTTGAATGATTTAATATTCAGACGTTCGAGCGCACGGAGCGTTCCACTCACCGAACACGCGCACCACGAACCCCAGCGGGAACTGGCTGGTGAACAGCGTCAGCATCCACGGCGCCGCGTACAGAGCCGGCGAGATGTCCAGCTGCTCGAGCCGCGCGTGCAGCTCGGGCTCGTGGTCGCGGAGCAAGCGGGACAGCTGGTACAGCTTCGCGCGGGAGGGAGAGAGACATGAAATAAACGTGTATCGCTAGAGATGACCAGCTCCGGTCTTAAAGTAACAACGCTTCTGCAACCACCTCCTAACAGCAGGAATATTAGTTAACACTATTTTTTTTATAAACATATTTTTTTTTTAAATTCACCCTTACACTACGACTGCTAAACCGGAGGTCGTGTGATCGATTCCCACCGAGGACAAACGTCTGTTTGTTCTATGTCAAATGTAATATATCCATCCGTATAGGTAATTGTATGCATGTTTATCAGCTGTCCGGTCACCATAACACAGCTATTGAATTGCCTAATTTGAAATCGGTTAGCTGTGTGTGGAATTGGAATTGTCCCCGGTTATAGAAAAAATTGCCTCGGCAAGATCTAGATCAGATCCAGTGTCCAAGTTAAGTGTCTACCTGAACTTGAAGGGCGCTCATGTCAGGTAAATACTGGTTCCGGAGACCGCGGCGGAACATCAGATGTCTCAGTAGGATGAAGGCTTCGGCTTCCTCCATCTGTGGAATAAGAAATGACTTTTGTAGTTCTCGCAATGCATTGACTAGAGTCCGTTTTAGAGCTGGACATAATAGGACAGTAATATTTTTAGAAGTTATAGTTCTTTTCGCGCGTCAGGGAATAAGTATGAGTATACAACACGGTATATATACCAAATTGTTTTTTTTTTACAATTTTTGTCCGTCTATCTGTCTGTCTGTCTGTTCAGGCCAATGTCTGGAACGGCTGGACCGATTCTCACGGGACCGTCACTGTCAGATAGCTGATGTAATTTAGGCTACTTTTTTTTGATTGTTTTAATTCGGTACAGATTATATAAAAAGACGCGGGGACAGCTAGCTCAAAAATAAAATAAATATATTATGTAAAAATGAAATCATCCTAATAAGCATGCATTTTGGACTAAACGTAATCGAATTGTACGGAACATAGCTCACGTGTAACAGTAGGACTCCAGCGACGAAACTCAGGCCCTGACAGTAGCCCACGTCTGGGTCCAGCAAAGAGTACGCCTTCAATATGTTGTAGAGGGCCAGCTGGCCCGGCCCTAAGGCCGACGCAAAGTAAGAATGCTTGGGGAACGTTCGACCTGCAAAATTACCAATAATGAAATTTTTTATATATAACAATAATGTCAGGTTTGTGAAATATGTGGCACCCGGCAGAAATCATTCTGCCTACACCGTTTGAGACTTGGCGTGATGGTATAATAATAATAACACCAGACACTGGCCATCTGATTCTTAATTAGGTATGTTATGGTAACCCGTGTTATGGTAACCTGTGCTATGATAACCTGTGTAATGGTAACCCGTGTAATGGTAACCCGTGTTATGGTAACCTGTACTATGGTAACCCGTGTTATGGTAACCGGTCAGCTGATACATACAGATGCATACTTTACAACAGTTGTTTTTGTTATTATTAATATCCGTTGCATAATTTTTTAGTTCCTTTTCAAATTCGTTATTTACTTTCATTCTTCCCTCGTATATTAGCTTCCTCCAAGTCAACTCACCCAGGTCGATGAGGATCGCGTGCTGGTGCTTGGTGAGTCCGGCTAGCAGCGTGTGGTACGGGGTGTGGTAGTTCGGGAACTGCCTCACGTCGGGCGGCGGCGAGCGGAGGCACGCCTGCTCGGCCAGGAAGTACCAGACCCCGCCGCGGGACATGCGGGGGACGCCTGGACGGTAGAACGAATTAATAACAGGGAATTAATAATAATAGAGAAAAAGGTATTTAAAAGCATTGAAATAAAGCTCTTTTTGAAACGCATTATCTAGTACAATTTTATTTAGATATCACAAAAGAATTATTGGTACATAATTGGAATAAAAGTCGTGAATATGGTTGCCAGTTCTCACGCCAACACACGTAGATGTCCTCACTTTTGACTCTGTTGGTGACTTTTTTTTTAAACTAAAATGTTGACAAGCTAACTGCACGGTGTCGGTTTTTTCGCGACGGTAAAAATGTTGCTCTCATCATTTTTCCCTGACTCGCCGAAAGAAGTATAACTGCAACAATAGCCGGGGACAATTCCACACGCGGCCATCGGATTGCAAATTCCGCAATTGCCTGTGTTACGGTGACCGGTCAGCTGATAAAGATACATACAATATAATACTTATATAGGTTAACTAGCTTTTGCCCGCGACTGCGTCCCGCCCCAGTCCCCGCAATTCCCTGTGAAGGTAGAGTTTCGTAAAATGTGTGTTTAGTTCACCTCGACGTATCACTACATGTATTATCATACATATAAACCTTCCTCTCCAATCACTCTGTCTATTAAGAAAAACCGCATCAAAATCCGTTGCGTAGTTTTAAAGATGTAAGCACACATAGGGCCAGACAGCGGAAAGCGACTTTGTTTTATACTATGTAGTGATGATTACATTAATGTTTAATTCCCCTCACCTTGTCGCACCGCTTGGGTGAGCATGTGCCTGTCGACCTTGGCGACGGGCTGCGACGGGTCGCGGCTGAGCAGCGAGTCCCACACGTGGGACACGCCCGCGTCGCACGTGCCCAGCTCCGCGTACTCCAGCTTGATGCGGCGCACCGCTGACGACTCCTCGCTCTCTGGAGAAACATAACGAAAATATCTATTTACAATAACATCTTATAAGGAGTGTTCGTGTACGGCCATTTTGATGTTAAAAGTCAAACCAGCGCTATGGAGATCGGACGGCTGATGGACCGCTATATATGTATCGGTTATTAGAAATGTTAGAACTGTATAAAATGGCGGATTAAAATACGATTCTAGTGACGTATAAATTTCTAAATACAGTGAGACCTGGTTAAGTGGGTGGGACCGCCAAATTTGTCTCACTTATAGAGGTATTCCACTTACCCAGTGTCTCAGATATCCAGGTATAAATAAACATCTGTCTCATTTACGGAGGGTTCTATGAATAGAGGCCAGAATACAGATTATTTCAGTTACAAAGGTACGATTATTAAATAGAATAACGTATTATGTACAACATTGTATGTGAGCTTTTAATATTCACCTATTGAAATTTTAAAAAAAAGATAAAGGCGATAAACAAAAATACACACTTTTATACACAACTTTACAACAGAAAAAAATTCCATGATCATCAACACAAATATGCATGTCCCGATCAAAGCCAACACTGCCTCCTCAGATAGGATCGTTAACTATTTCACCAGATGCAATAAGAAACCCCTCGCGGTAGAAACGGGTGTGGAATTTCTTTGACCGCCTTGATCTGTTCAATTCATTATTATTATCATCGTTACTTAACAAGACATAATTGCATCTCACCTTTCAACCTGGCGTTCTCCCGTTCCATCCTGACCAGCAAGATGGTCTGGTCTATGGCCATCTTCCACAGCTCCCTCAGCTGCTCGCGGGACCTCTTGCCCGGTGTGGCCGGGGGTCTGCCGAGCAGCGTCTGGGTGTTCAGGTCTCCTAGCGACGAAATAATTGAATGTAGTAAACGTAAAAATAACAGATCATTCATGTAAATTTTATCAGCTCTTTGTAAGTACTCTTAACGTTTTGTTGTTTATTAACTAACTAGCTTTCGCCCGCGACTTCGTCCCGCCCCCGCCGCAAAAAATGTAATTATTTACGACATCACATTAGAAACCTCAAAAATAACAGTGTTTCTCTACTGATTAATGGATGTTATTATACATATAAACCTTCCTCTTCAATCACTCTATCTATTAAAAAAACCGCATCAAAATCCGTTGCGTAATTTTAAAGATCTAAGCACACATAGGGACAGACAGCGGAAAGTGACTTTGTTTTATACTATGTAGTGAAGAAAGCTCAGTTCATTATGGAAACCAGTGTCCCTGGATTACCATGGTGAGACCGAGAACCGTTCACTTTAAATATGTTATCTTGTTCTGTTTACTCGTGCGACGACCACGTCATCTCGCTTACAACTTGTAACTTGTAACTTAATATTTTGACTTAATGAAAATATTGAAATAAGTAATTTTGGTATTTGCATTTCATCGGAGACCGAGCGTGATCCTTGTCATGCAAACGTCCGAGCTACGTTGTACAACGCCTACAATCAAACTACAATTATTTACACGTGAAGAGAGTAGAGTACGGGACATAACGCTTTTTTCTTACGTAACGTTAACGGACTCACCCTCGCCGGCGACCTCGTGCGGTTGCACCACCATCTCGTATATGGTCTGCCGCCACGTGCTGTCCGACTCGCCCGAGCCGTCTGCGGCCGGCGGACGGTTGTCGCTCACTTTCAGGAATCTGTGGAGTATTTCGGGATTCATTTAAAACGACATGGTTATGTGTAAAAGATCCAACAGCATTCTGAGCATGTTCCCGAACAGATTGCACTAGGGTTGCCAAGATTCCGGATCGAGCCGGACACAATCACTTATGATGAATCTGGGGCATTTGAAAAAAAATGTTCCGCTTTGGACGCTAAACGTGCCTGTACGCTCCACGCGTCCCGCAATTTCCGGACAATATTATTGCCCAACTGTGGGACGTGAAATATAATATATTTGCGATTATTTTAGCTGTGTCATCTAAACAACGCCTCCGCCTGTGCGTTCTAGTGTTTTGTTTCTGTGAAATATATATTTCTTCGAGTACATACATTTCCATCATAGGCGATGTAACGGTGTTAGCATCTTCTCTCACACTGTCGCCCTCCTCGTCCGCTCTCGCCGCGTTATTCGACTTCGGGGTGTCGGTCCATTCTGAGAAATAATAATAATGATATACACAAGCTGTACTCGCGTCTCGGTATAATAAGTAGCCTATATGTTGCCCTGTAACCTCCGCTATTTTCCAGTGAAACTTCCATTAGAATCGGTTCAGCCGTTTCCGAGATTAGCCCGGACAAACAGAAAGACAGACAGACAATGATTTAAAAAAAAAATCCCTTTTAGTGTTATATAATAAACACTTGAGAAAACACAGTAATTGTGAAATCACAGACAAACATTTCGATTAATCGGGGGGTTGAGGGGTTATTCTTGACCCCTTGCAAAACTGTCTGGTGTCCAGCATATCGGTATTATCAAAGACAGAGACAAAGACGTTTATTTGCACAGATATGGGTACATATAAAGATGTTACAAGTTTACTAGTTCAAGCCACATTTTGCCTTTTACGGCGTACAAATAGAAGTAAAGGTACAACATGAGAAATAGAAGTAAACAAATTAATTATTATTACTAAATTATTATACGACAATTTACACACATGTAAGGTATTTAAGATAAATACAAAACCGTGACTCTGGTACCTACCCAGCATTGCATATATATCAAGACCCGGGGTTTATACTTTTATACATAAAATAGAAAATAGTAAATTCATGGTCTCCCCCCCATTACTACCAATAATTTCATGTGACATTACTATAGTAAGCTTTTCGTCATACTCTATTTCAAGAAATCCATTTATTCAAATGTACCTCTATTTTAACAGTACAAATTATTTGCTACAGGAATTTCCTTTACGAATCCAATGTATAGGAATTTGTCATGATTAAGAAACGAAAGTCGTTTACTTACAGCGAACGATTACGTTGTAACACTTTGATTTAATATAGAGAATATTACAAATCTAGTTGGGCGAGGTGTCTGGATGGAGCGACTAGCTAAGAGACGACAGTACCAATGACCGCACACTGAATGACCGAGGGCATTTCTTTTTGTTCTAGACGTAAATGATGGTTATCTGATGGCGAAGCGGAACGCGGAGATAATTGTGAGATACACGACAGCGTACCCGTTCCGGCTGCCGGAGGATGCCATGGTCTGTGTGTACTGCTGCGAGAGCTATGACGATCCGTCGATGTACAGGCGGCACATGGAGAAGGAGCACGCGTCGTTCAATGTGCGCATGGCGTTCATCCACTGCAACGAGGGCTACATAAAGGCCGATTGCACCGAACACCGCTGCCGGATATGCTGCGAGCGGCTCGACACGATGGCGCACGCGGCCTACCATCTGCACGACAAGCACCGTTTGCCGATTGAACTGGACTACGAGATAGGCATGCAACCTTTCAAATTGGAGAAGGACAAGCTGCTGTGCGCGATATGCAACGCGAAGTCCATATGCCTGAGGCAGCTGAGCCGGCACACTCAGTCGCACTTCCTCAAGTACACGTGCGAGGCGTGCGGCAAGTCGTACGCGACCATCACGACGCTGAGGAATCACATCACGTACTGTCACACGGGCGTCGAGAGGATATGCAGGAAGTGCAAGCAGAGCTTCCCGTCCACGGAGGCGAAGAGGCAACACCTGAACACGTCCAAGAAGTGCTGGTCGCACCTGTGCCACCTGTGCGGCGAGAGGTTCGTCAGCTGGAACGTGAAGCAGGTGCACATGATGGAGGCGCACGGCGCCCAGAGGAAGACGTACGCGTGCACCGAGTGTCCAGAAGTGTTTGTCGACAGGAAGAAGTATCGCGTCCATTTCAAGATCAGACACACGGACGACAACTTCGTGTGCTCGTGTTGCGGCAACAAGTACGACACGAAGAGGAACCTGGAGGAGCACCGGGTGGTCCACACGAAGGAGAAGCTGTTCCCGTGCACGGTGTGCTCGAAGTCCTTTCCGAGGAAGAAGAATCTCGTCCAGCACATGTGGATACACAGCGAGTACAAGAGGTTCAGCTGCACGCTGTGCAACAAGCAGTTCAACCAGCGAGTCAGCTGGAAGACGCACATGAAGTCGTACCATCCCGAGCTGCAGTTCGACGCGAGTAGAAACAACAACGTTTCGTTAATTCTGCCCGAGATGAAAACGGATGATTAATGATTGAATCATATACAGAACTTTCATATGACGCCTAAATCAGGCCGCGAATCATAGATTTCCGTAGACGATGTTTAGGTTTTACGATAAAACTAGAAGATTTATACGGGAACCGAGACCATAGGCCCGAGTCTCGAGGGCTTCGAAACTGTTTTATGTTATTCCCTTACGTATTACGATTTGTATTACACCAAAAGCATTACCATCTAGCTGTTTGTAGCCGTATGTAGCTAGCAAACTTCGAGACCATCAATGCTTGAAATTATATAAGTAACTAGCCGTCTATTCTCACAGTATATATGTATCCTTTCTTCTGAACTTTCTTCCTACGAAAACTGTTCTCATTTGAATGCACCTACTCCATTATTTACCTTGATCTCGTTCGTGCGGTACCCTAAATCTGTCTCGTGTAAACATTCATAACCTAATTTTATTCTCTTACCGAGGGTAGATTTGAAAAAATATTTTCGGCAGTCCGTTTGTCCTAGATGAAGATTTTATGTGATTTATTACCGCATTTGGATTGAAAACGCTACGAACATGCGGACAGATTTACTTTTTGCATTAGCAGTCTTCATACAAGTTGTCCTGTAACAATAATAGCTTGCGCCTCCCTCAAAGACCGCCATCTGATCCTTGACGGAGCCAGTACTGTGTTGACCGGACCGCTGATAAATTACATTTATAGTACTCAAATATATATTTTTATTACATAGAGCAAAAAAATGTTCGCCCTGGATGGGAATCGAGCCCACGACCTACGGCTTAGCAATCAGGGTCTCGCAATCACTAGACCAACAGGCCAGTCAAATGTCAATCTCATGTTTTTAATCATTGTTTTAAGCCCTCGCCAATACGGATGTTTCACACACGATTTCGAGCGTCGTTATGTCCAGTTGTTTCTAAATAGGCCAACGCGAATTGTTCACGGTCAATGAGTAAGATGGATACGTGTACATTAATCGCGTAGGTGATACCTACCGCTGTGACGGGTGTGTGCGATTCGGCGTCCAACACGCCCCAATCGTCCGGTCGCGGTGCAAACGCTGCGACAAATGGCGACGCGACTAGCGACTAAAACAAATGTATTGGCACTCACTAAACGTCGGTCGCCGTTGAGGTCCGTTTCCTGTCACGCGAGTTTGCGGCCTCGTGCGGTTGTCGCTCGCATCCTATCGTTTCATAGATACATTACCGAACGTGCGGGCGATGCGCTCGGGTCGCGGAGAGCGTGTATTGAATGACGGCGCACGCGACCGCAAACTCGCGCGACAGGAAAGGAGCCTTAACGGCGACTGTCGTTTAGTGAGTATCTATACATTTTTTTTTAGTCGCTAGTCGCTTCGAAATTAGTCGCAGCGCATGCACCGAGCCCGGGCGGTGAGTTTAGTGAATTATATTAAATCTGTTGTTACATTATAATAATAATTATTATTATTACACATTGTTTGTTTAATATTAAATTTTATTGGCATAACGCAAGTGTAGGTTTTAATTGTATTTAAATAAATACTTAGTTGTATTACTGGTGATTGAGTTGTTTTTTTTTTGGAAATTAGTTTCTGCGACCCCTTTTACGTCCTTTGAAGTGGATACTCGTCGAACTCGGGTGGTCTGGAGCATGCGCTAGTACGTTGCATCGTTGCGGATTGGTGGAAATGGATTGTTGTACGGGGAAGATCATGTCGTGATTGATAGGGATCTTGTTCGAACGCAATTTGAATTTGGAACGAATATTGCTCGCCAGAATGTTGATGACAAATATGGATATGACAAATGTGTTGACAAATTTCCTATGTGATTCATTAGTCTCGTCTTATTGAGCTTGGATTATTGTCAATTTCAAAAGGAAGAAACTTTCATTAATTACATTGACCGATGTCAACTGCGATAAGTTGACATTTTGTAATCCACAAAACGCTATATATGCAAAGTCATCACATCCCAAACTTCAAGTCATCTTTCTCATACAAATCAATTGACACAAAGTATTATGTGACCGGTTTGATTTTATTTTTTTCGTCATATCACAATTGGAGTTGATAATATTCGATTTTCGAACAGCATGCGGAAAAAAAACACTAGTCCCTCAACATTGGAAAGTGTGTTACGTTAAAAATGACCAAAGACAATTTCTGTCTGTTCTAGAGACATCGCACGCTGTGGCTAGGCGTAACGCCAAGATAATAGTAGCGTACACAACCGCCTACCCGTTTAGACTGCCGGATTGTTCGTTGACATGCGTATACTGCTCCGAAGGTTACTCGGCGCCTACCGAGTTCAGAAAGCACATGGAGCTCGAGCACGCGACCTTCTGGCTCGCGTCGGCGTTCGCGCACTGCGTAGGGAACTATCTCAAGGTCGACATCACCGATTTGAGGTGTAGGACGTGCGGGCGCCGGTTCGACGGACTAGCCAACGTCGCCGAGCACCTGAGCGACGCTCACGGGCATCCGATCGACTTGGACAGTCCGTACGGCGTGCAGCCGTTCAGGTTCGACGACGGCAAGATGTGTTGCGGCGTGTGCGACAAGCACTTCGCGTGCGTGCGCACTCTCAACAAGCACATATCGTCGCACTATCTGTACTACACGTGCGAGGAGTGCGGCAAATCGTATTCGACGAACAATTCGCTGAAGCACCACCTGCGCTACACGCACGCGTCGGGCGCGCACGTGTGCCGGCGGTGCAGGCAGACGTTCGTCACGGTCGAAGCGAGGAGGCAGCACGTCGAGTCGACGGAACACTGCTGGCCGTACAACTGTTATCCGTGCCGCGAGCGTTTCCTCAGATGGGCGGACAGGGTGAGTCACCAGGTCGACGTGCACGGCCAGGGGAGGCGCGACCGTTTCCAGTGTCGCGAATGCGCGGGGATATTCAAGACGCGATCGCTTTACGGCGAACATTTCGCGAGAGCGCACGCCGGCGTCAGTCACACGTGCCCGGAGTGCGGCCGCGTGTGTTACACCAGGAGAAACTTGACCAGGCACGCCGCCGTCCACAAAAGGGTTGGGAAGGATTAGCGAGCGGGGCTTTGCCCCCAATGTCGGTGAACGCCGGTCGTACTTGCGATCTGTGAAAGAATGCGTCACCAATTCGTTATCACAATATGCGGGTAATAATTATGCTAGTGAATTCTTCTTCTTAAAACGTAAAAACGTTCAGATTGGCCTAGGATACCAGTCCGCACCTGGATCTCTAGAGCCATAATGTCTTTAAGCTCGACTCATCAGCAGAACTTTATTATATCGTACAAATTACATTTGTTTTATTAATTAATGTTAATAATAATTGGGACAATTTGGCACACGGCTATCTGATTTCATATTAGATAAAAATGCCTTTGTTATGGTACCAGCCGATAAACATACTATATAAAATTTATGTAGATATTGTTATTCACCCAGATACGGAACAAACAAATGCGCCGACCGGCTGCACACACAAACGTTTGCCCTGGGTGGAAATCGTACTCGAAACTTCCATTTTTACGATCAGGTTCTCTTAATAACCGAACAGCACGGCGAGTTTCAAATCAAGCTATTAGCTATTGAAATACGATGCCATGTTTGATTGATGACTTCGATGAGAGTAGGAACAGGTGTAGTAGTGTGTCAGTCAGTGCCATGACTGATGGAAATCGGCAGTCTCCGCCACCCGCCATGGACAATAGGCGCAACTTTAATATGATTATGTCTCAATAAAGGTCTCTTTCTGTCCCTATTCTCATGGTGTTTTCATTTTGCTATCCTTTCGCCGCCAACATTAATAATAATAACACTCGGGTCAAACGGCTCTCCAATTCCAAATCTGGCAACTAAATGCCCGTATCAAGGTAACCGAACATACGTATATACATACTATATAATACTTATGTAAATGTGTTTTATTACACCCGGACATAGAAAAAACATAGGTATGTACTCATAGCGCAAACGTACGCCCCGGGTAGGAATTGATGTGAAAAAGGATTTCTAGGCAAGAGACTAACAAAAGTTACCAAACTGGGAAATCGACAAAAATAATATGTCTTGGAACATCCTTACACAGGGCGTCTGATCACAAACTAGGCAAGCCTGTACTATAGTGACAAGACAGCTGAATAACTACATATATGCATACTATCTAATTGTTATATAAATAGTTTAATTACATCCGAACACAGAGCATCGTACAAACGTTTGTCCTGTGTGGCAATTAAACCCGCGAACTTCGGTTTCGCAGTCATGGTATCTAAACACTCGTCCAAGAGACCAGTCGAGTTCGAATATCGCTCGATACTTTCGAACCTCACCCTCCTAACGAACTAAGTCTGTCTCAGTACGCGTCGAAAGTGAAGGGTGTATTTTTCTTTTTTTTTCTAGAAACGCGACCGGTCAGTGTCAAAATGAAAGCGAAACAGAACGCCGAGGTAGTGTTGCGATATTCGACGGTGTACCCTTTCAGACTGCGCGGGAGCATGATGCGTTGCGTGTACTGCTGCGACGAGTACCAGGACCCGGCTCACTACCGCCGCCACATGGAGGAGAGCCACCAGACGTTCACCGTGTCGACGGCGTTCTCGCACTGCGCGAAGAGCCTCGAGTACCTCAAGGTGGACTGCACGGATCTGAGGTGTCGACTTTGCGGCGCGCACTGCGACGGCCTGGACGAGATCGCGACGCATATTCGCGACGTCCACAAGAACAGGGACATAGACACCGACTACGAAATCGGCATGCAACCGCACCGAATCGACAGCGACAGGTGGAACTGTTGCCTCTGCGTGAAGAAGTTCCCGTCGATCAACAAGCTGTGCCGGCACACCACGTCCCATTACAAGAGGTATACGTGTGACGTGTGCGGCCGCAGTTACCTGTCCAAGGAGGCCTTGGTGTACCACATACGCTGCAGTCACACCGGCGGTCACGTGTGCAGGAAGTGTTGGCGCGAATTCGCCACGCTCGACGAGAAGAAGGAGCACACGCGGCTGTCGAAGGCGTGCTGGTCGTTCTGTTGCGTCACGTGCGGCGAGAGATTTATGTCATGGGAGCTGAAGCAGAAGCATCTGGTCGACGTGCACGGTCGTCCGAAACGCACGTACTCGTGTCCGGATTGCAGCAAGACATTCGAATCGAGGAAACTGTGCTACTTGCATTTCACGTTGAAACACACGGACGACAGCTTCGTGTGCGCGTGCTGCGGCCTCAAGTTTGGCAATCAGGGGATGCTGGACGATCATCTGCTGGTGCATTCGAACGAGAAGAAGTTTCAGTGCAGCGTCTGTCTGAAATCGTTCACGAGAAAGAAGACGCTCACGCAGCACATGTGGATACACAGTGAGACGAAGCGTTTTCAGTGTCCGCTGTGCGAGAAACAGTTCGCGCAGAAAGTCAGTTTGAAGGGGCACATGAAAACTCATCACCCGGAAGTGTCCATAGACTATTAATAAATACTTTATTTCACACGTGATTACATTACTCGTGTACAATAAATGTAAAATTTTATAGTGTGCTAGATATTTGCTAATATTAAAACAAAATGGTTTCGAAGGAAAAGCGAAATTTACATTGTAACTTTCGGTTGTTGAATTAGCCATTTCGGTATAGATACACTCGGTCATTTGCGATATTGTATTTCGAATGCCTCTCCTGATCTATCGCCGACGTCCGTATCGTTGCCACTGTGCAACTGAAAATCCGAATTCGCGGTTAAAGATATTGAACGGATCGCGTAGAGTATTTGAAATGTTTTGCATTGTGTGCAATAATGAGGTCAGCATTGCCGTCGACAGTGTTGCCATTGTGTGGCCGAAAAGCAAAATGCAACGGAAGAAGTTGAACGGATTGCTTAGTAAATTTTCAAATATTCCACTTGTAGTGCAATAATGATGATGATGATGATGATAGATTTAATTTATGCGTTTGATCACGGTCAGAATGGCGACGACATTGACCTGTTCCTTTTTTTGTTTTTAGGGTCAAGATTGGAAATACGCGGACGTAATGAGAGTGAGGGTCAGAGAAAGAAAATTATTCTCGTATGCCAGACGCCGCAACGGCGGAACGCGGAACTAATTCTAAGAAATTCGACCGCTTACCCGTTCAAAACTAGGTTCAGTCAAATACTTTGCGCTTACTGTCACGAGGAGTACGATGCGTTGGCCGATTTGAGATACCATATGAGAACCGAACATTTGAATTCCGATTTTAAGAACGTCTTCTATAGAGCCAAAGATAATCTCATCAAAGTGGACATCACCGATTTGCGATGTAAAATTTGCAATTTCGATGTTCAAGACGTGGACAGCTTGATGGAGCATTTGTCGCGAGCGCACAATAAGCCGGTGAAATTCACCGAGCGCTTCGGTGTGCTGCCATACAAGCAAAACGCTCTAAACCATTGGGTGTGCGTGTATTGTCAGAAGACTTTCGAGGAGTTCGTGCAGTTCAAGCGACACATAGGGACGCATTTTATGAATTTCAGCTGTGACAAGTGCGGGACGATGTTCGTGTCCGATCACGCGTTGCGCGATCATCATCGGCAGGTGAAATGCTTCCGTTCGGCGTATAAAGCGCGCAACGGACGTGTCTTAAAGCCGAGGAGCAACGCCGAGATTATCCTCCAGTGTTCCACTGCTTGCCCATTTAGGACGTGGAAGAACAATTTCAACTGCGTCTTCTGCAGGGTGCAGTCCAGCGATCCCACCGGATTGCGCAGTCACATGGCCACCAGACACGAGAACTACGATGTGCAAGCGGCCTTTTACAAGAAACTGGGCAAGGAGTTTCTCAAAATTGACATCACCGATCTCCAGTGCAAGCTCTGTTTCATGTCTATGGACAGCTTTGACACGCTCACGCATCACTTGAAGAACGATCACCAGCAGCCGATCAACTTGGACGCTCAGCTCGGTGTCCTTCCGTTCAGACTGAACGACGGGTCGCTATGGAAGTGCACGATGTGTCCGAACGAATTCAAAGATTTCGTCTCGTTGAAGAAGCACACGTCCGAACACTTCCAGAACTACGTGTGCGATACGTGCGGCGAGGGGTTCATCACGGAATCCGCCATGATCGCGCACACTAAAGTCCCGCACGAGAACAAGTACAACTGCAGCAGGTGCGTCGCTACCTTCTCCTCGCTCGACGAGAGGAATTTGCACGTTAAAACTCAGCACACATCGACGCCCTACATGTGCGTGTATTGCAAGGACAAGCCGCGGTTCGCGAATTGGGAGCTGCGCAAGAAGCACTTGATGGAGGTGCACAATTATAAAACGGGCGCCGACAAATACGAATGCTCCACCTGTCAGAAGTCGTTCAAGACGCGCTCGGGGAAGTACAACCACATGGCCAGAACGCATCGCATCAAGAAGGACACGGAATTGAATTACCCTTGCAATAGCTGCCCGCGGGCGTTCACGACGAAGTTGTTTCTGGACAAACATATGGCCAAAAAACATTTCGATATGTGATAAACTTGTTGATATCATTCCAATCAACCCATGATGCCATCACTGGATGCCTTCCAATTCTCGGGTATCCTGAGAATGAGAATGAGAGTGTTCAAGGTCGTATAGTTCCGAGAACATTAGGGAGACGTTTAAGGGTTGCACGTTTCTTCACGTTTTCCTTCACCATCGCAATGATGTATAGATAAGATATATTTCGTACGGGTCGCACGTTCAAGGAAGGAACAAAATTATATTCTAAACCGAGAAAGTTTTACATTAGTGTCTTGTGTGAATTTTATGAACTTATCTGCATATTGGCGTACAACTCGAGCGTCGTCTAGATTTTTGTATTCCTTTCGAATCGCGGACACGGCGCTATTGCAACAAACAATGCCAGTTGTACAAAATATAATATCAATCTAAGGCCATTGAACGATACGAAAAGTTGTATAAAATTAAGCACGGAATGTTCTAGATCGCAATAATGATGTGGTTCTTTTCTTTTTTTAGGGTCCACAAGGGAAATTGACGGGCTAATTGAGAAAGAGGGTAAACCGAAAAAGAAACTTTTCGAACGGTCCGTTAACCAGAACCCGCAACGTCAAAACGCTGTACTGATATTAAAACACTCGACCGCCTTCCCTTTTAAGACCCGTTTCAATAGGATCGTTTGCTCCTACTGCCATGACGAGTTTGAGCCTATGGCGGCACTGAGGAACCACATTAAGACCACACATTCGAATGCTGATTTTAATAGCGCGTTCTATAAGGTCGTCGATGGCTTAAAGATTGATATAACCGAATTCAAATGTAACCTTTGCGCCCTAGATGTGTCTGGCGTAGATGAATTCATGACGCACATATCACGCGATCACGGCAAGACGGTGAACTTCGACGTGCCCTTCGGGGTGCTGCCGTATCGTCAGGGGCCCACCGGTCTCTGGATGTGTCTCGAGTGCGACAAGACATTCGCGGAGTTCTCGCAAATCAACGGCCATTTGAGGAGTCATTTGAAAATATTCACGTGCGACAAGTGCGGCGCGACATTCCTGTCGGAGCACGGGCTGAAGCAGCACGAGCGCAACTTCAAATGCTACAAGGCGACCTACAAGCCGAGATTCGGCAAGGCGCTGAAGCACCGCAGCAACACCGAGATCATACTGCAGTGCTCGACGGCGTGTCCGTTCCGGACCTGGGGTCAGAATTTCAATTGCGTCTTCTGTCGCGTGCAATCGAACGATCCGAACGGGCTGCGGTCCCACATGGCGTCGAGGCACGCGAACTTCGACATCCAACTAGTCTTCAGCAGGAAGCTGCGCAAGGAGTTCCTGAAGGTGGACATCACGGACCTGCAGTGCAAGCTGTGCTTCGTCCACATCG
>DWDX01001430.1:0-18755 GCA_018245675.1 Agara michaeli | reverse complement strand
TGGTGAAATGTGGGGGTGTACTACACTCCTCTGCCTACCCCTTAGGGGATTACAGGCGTGATGTTACGTATTTTAAACTCGTAAAATAACAAAAACATGTTAACAATTCAATTTTATTCTAGCTAATAAGCAATGTTGACATCTAAAATGTTTACGCCGTAAAAGGCAAAATACGAATCGATCTGTTGATTGTCTAAAATAATACTTTCTCAATTGTCACGGACTATTCTCAATTGACCGTCTCAATGACATACAACGGCCGGAAAGTGCCGCCGGGGACGTGTGTATATGTATGTGTGTGTGTGTGTGTGTGTGCGTGCGCAGATCTACCCGGTGAGCCAGGCGAACGCGCGGCAGCGGGCGGGGCGCGCGGGGCGCACGGGCCCGGGCCGCGCCTACTGCCTGTACACGCAGCGACAGTACCGCCACGAGCTGCTGGCCGCCACCGTGCCCGAGATCCAGCGGACCAACCTCGCCAACACCGTGCTGCTGCTCAAGTCGCTGGGCGTGCGCGACCTGCTCGCCTTCCACTTCATGGACCCGCCGCCCCAGGTCACCGCCACCTCTCCTGTTATTTGTTTTTTATCCGACCAAAAATAAATCGTGACGCAAGATGCGGGCGGCTAGATAGCGTTTTCTACCATTTATTCGTTTGTTCTGTGTCTGGTCGTAATAAAAATATCCATATAAGCATTATATCGTCTGTATATATGTATGTTTATCAGCTGTCCGGTCACCATAACGAAGGCATTCAGTTGCCTTGAATTTGGAATCGGATAGCCGCGTGTGAAACTGTCCCCAGTTGTTATTATTATTATTATTATTATTATATATATTTTGCAGGACACAATCCTCAACTCCATGTACCAGCTGTGGATCCTGGGCGCGCTGGACGGCACGGGCGCGCTGACGCCGCTGGGCCGGCAGATGGCCGAGTTCCCGCTGGACCCCCCGCAGTGCCACATGCTCATAGTCTCCGCCGAGATGGGATGCAGTGCCGAAGTACTTATAATTGGTGAGTATTCCGAAAATACTACATTTTATAATAGTATACTTTTTTCTTTTTTTATAAACGTGAATCCAATTTTAATTGTCATCATTAGGTTTTCTGTTTAGTATAAAATTGTACTTGAGTATTAAATACCAATGATAATCAAAATATATCCCAGTATTTAATATGTATTGTATGTCAATAATCAATGTGTATTGTATGCCATTAATCCATATGTATTGTATCTCAGTAATCAAATCAAACTGATCAATTTCTATATTCTGATGGTAATATTTATATTCTGTTTGTCGTCCAGTGTCGATGCTGTCGGTGCCGTCCGTGTTCTACCGGCCCGCCGGCCGCGAGGAGGAGGCGGACGGGGTGAAGGAGAAGTTCCAGGTGCCGGAGTCCGACCACCTCACGCTGCTGCACCTGTACAACCAGTGGAAGTCCAATAAGTGAGTGTCGACCGGAGATCCATATGTTATCGCTAGCACTAGGCTATAGGTGACATAAAACGAAAAAAAAGTGTAATTTAATTTTTATTATGGATTCGTAGATTGAAAGTTTGAAAATGTCGCAGCTGTTCAAACTAAAAAATACCAAATTATACCTTTCATAGAGTTTTCGGTTAACATTTATAATATTTCTGGTTAAACGGCAAGGTGGCGTTAGTTTGTTAAAGATATCGTGTTTTATGAATAATTTACCAGTTAATAATTCATAATTTCCAAAAAATTCACCACAATTCCACAAATATTAAACGGGAATGCATTTTATTCTTATTAACATATACTCGTATTTTCATGTCCAGTTACTCGACGAACTGGTGCACGGAGCATTTCGTGCACGCGAAGGCGATGCGTAAAGTGCGCGAGGTGCGGCAGCAGCTGAAGGACATCATGCAGCAGCAGCGCCTGCCGCTCGTGTCGTGCGGCACGCAGTGGGACACCGTGCGCAAGTGCATCTGTTCAGGTACCCTTGAAAATTATTACAAACATCAAACTATGTTTACAAAGGTCCATTGAAGCATTGTATTCCGATAATCAGTATGTATTGTATCCCCATAATTAAAATGTATTGTATCCCAATAATTAAAATGTATTGTATCCCAATAATTAAAATGTATTGAATCCCAATAATTAAAATGTATTGTATCCCAATAATTAATATGTATTGTATCCCAATAATTAATATGTATTGTATCCCAGTAATTAAAATGTATTGAATCCCAATAATTAAAATGTATTGTATCCCAGTGTTCAATATGTATTGATTTCCAGTAATCAAAGTGTATTGCATTCCATTTATCAATAACCGTATTTATAATGTGATCTATACTTATATTATAAATGCGAAAGCTGTTCGTTACGCTTTCACGGCCGAACTACATGGCCAATTGTGATGAAATTTTGTATGGGGCTAGTTTGAACCCTGGAAATGACCATTTTTCCGATTTTCCCACGGGATCGTAACTCCGCGGTGCACGGCTAGTAATATATGACTACGTTTCAGCGTATTTCCAACAAGCGGCGCGGCTGAAGGGCATCGGCGAGTACGTGAACTGCCGCACGGGCATGCCGTGCCACCTGCACCCCACGTCGGCGCTGTTCGGGCTGGGCAGCTCGCCCGACTACGTGGTGTACCACGAGCTCATGATGACCACCAAGGAGTACATGCACTGCGTCACCGCCGTGGACGGCCGCTGGCTCGCCGAGCTCGGGCCCATGTTCTTCTCCGTCAAGGAGACCGGCAAGTGAGTACACTTGGTTGTCGTCGTCACTGCCAATTGTAGACTATGGTTCGATTAGCACGCGACGGGTGGAGTTGGGTACTTTTGTGGCTCATTAACATGATTGATGTGTTTCGCGCTTGTCAGGACGCACCGCGACAAGCGCAAGGAGGCGGCCGTCCACGTGCAGCGTATGGAGCTGGAGATGGAGCGCGCGGAGCGGCAGCTGCAGGCCGCACGCCAGGCCGAGCGCGCCGAGCCGCCCGTGCCCACGCCCCGCACCACCCCGCGCCGCACGCCGCACCGTCTCGGCCTCTAGCGCTACCCCCCGCCCCCCACCCCTACCCGCTCTTATCGCACTACTCGTTACAACGAACTGAAGAATTACCTTATTTTGCGTCACATATTGGCGCCACTGTTGCAGAACCTATACTACAGAAACTGTTTTCTGTTTTAATGGACAAAGCTCCTGGGATGCAGCCATTGTCTTGTATACTAAATTTGCGCAAACAAATCGGATAACCACAATAATCATTCGAGAAAAAATCCATGAAACAAACCATTTCAAAGTGTTTGCAGTTCTGGACGTTTTTGAAGACCTCCATTATATTCTTTGTGTCAAATTGTATTTCTTAACCACGTACAGAAGCTGCAACCGTTTAAGAGTTATGTTACTAAGTTAACATTAGTCTTTTATGATAATGTATGTAAAAATAGTGAATGTAAATCATATACTTAAGTTTTTGACTCGGAATAAATGGATTTAATATCGTCATGACTTTTATTGACAAGAATTTCATACATTCGACAAGGAATTTCAATCGGAGACAAGCAAGCACCTCGCTGCTCTATCTCCTGAGAACGTACGCACGAACGTGTGCTGGTGTCCATGGAATAAAAATAAAACAATATTCAGGTTTAAGGCCTTAGGCTTCACGCACCTCAAAAACATTTCATATTTTGACATTCTCTAAGGTGCGCTTTCCTCACAAAGTTTTCCTTCGCTGTTATTGCGTGCGCATGTACTTAATATTGCGAAACACCTACACACAACAAACGGGTTGAGCACTAAGAAATGTTTCATTTGAGCGGTATGGTAGAAAGTGTTCCGAGGTTCAATAGTTATATGTAGTAACATTGATAAAAAATGTTCTTTGTATTTATCTGTATCCATGAATCGTGACGTCATAATTTGTACGGCAAGGGGAGATCGGGCAAGTTGTTCTAGCTTCGTAGCTGTATCGATTGATCCTGAGGGATAGGGAAAAATGGAATTAATAGTTAGGTCTGGTGACAAATAAATAAATCGAAAATTTTTAACGAACTTTTATTTCTATTATAATATCGTCGTATAATTACAAACTTAACCAGAATAACTATGAATAGGAAGCCTTATGGCAGTAAAGTTAAAATCTAATACTATAGGAAAGACTATCGGAGAAGATGAGGGTAGACGGTGATATAAGTATAACGCACATAGAAACACAACTAAAACATACGACAGTTCCAGCATTACGTAATAAAAAAATTTAAAGACAATGAAATGTACGTCATTTATTCTGTGCAGTGACAGAAAAATATTTCGTATAGCGTTGTTAGTGACGCCTTTATTTTTCCGCCATTTTGACGGCAACCATATTTTATAATTGTCACTGTCAATGTCATGTTGACAGCGCTGTCACAGACAACAAAAACATTTGAATTTCGACGCTGGATGGAAGTTGCGACAAAATGATTTGAAAATGTCAAATCTAACGTGTCGTAGATTACGATCATTTGGAATTTTGATTATGTTATAGTTTGTGCGTTTTTTAATAATTTCCTCTACACCTCTACCCACGGATCAGCATTACGGCAATCGCCGAGACTACGATTTCAAATCACGATGGCGCGACGTCATCCTTCCAACTTTCAGCTGGCGTTGAAATTGTCGCGCCTTCGTGTAATGAAACATTGTTTTGAAGCGTTACAATATGTTATCGCTCGCGTGGAAGGGACGAAGGTTTACAATGAGATCTACTAAATCCAACACTAGAGGGGAAATATATGATGCGTACTCATTATCTCTACACTACCAATTGTTGCCTGCGGTGTCCCTCAACTTCCCGACGTAAATTGTACTGCCATGATAAGCAGTTACCACAAGACATATCATCAAAACTTTTTACGTAATGAACGATCCAAGATTGCTGAATTATTCTTTATGTTCTGTCATGTAGGCACTTAAAATGATACTTTTAAATAATAATTTCTGTACAGATAATTATCATATCACGCCAAGTCCCTAACGGAGCGGGCCAAGAGTACAGAGCGCCAAATATCTTTTTAGACCTGACATACCTTTTCTAGACTCGTGCCTCTCTAAAAGTACTTCATGGAAGCAATAAGTTTGTTTTGTTGAGTTTTTTGGGACCTTTTTAAATATCCGGTGTTTGTATACCTAAACGTGGTTTATCGCGAAAAAAATATTGCTTTTTTAGAATTCTCTTATAATGATTTTTATTTATATAGTAAGTACGCATCACAGATTTCCATCTAAAACAATTAAAATATAAAGAAAAATGTAAATAAAAAACAACCTAAGGGTAGAATTAAAACGAAGGAATCTTAAAAGTACACAAAGAAAATGGGAATATAATTTTAGCACTTAAGAAAACTCTTCTTAAAATATGGCTACATAATTAAAATATCTCGGACAATCTATGGACATTGCATCAACAGGTGACCATCAAAATTAGATCAATGTAGATTGCCAATATTCATATCTGGTTCTAATTTTATGGCAGTGTGCAATACAACTGACAATTCAAGCAACACCGAAATTGGTCAGTCGCTGGATGAGTGACCGTCGGTCATATTATGTTCACTCTTCTTAAATAAGAACGGGAGAAATACACTTTACACACAATTATCAACAAATACAGTCAACAAAATTATAATTTTTTTATTTTTTTATTTTCATAGGAAAAACTAGACTAATTTTTAATTTGTAACCCCCACATTGGATACTAATCGATTGAGCCATTTGTGTTTTGGACAACACCACACACGGAAACCACAGATAAGTAATGATTCATGAAGGTTGAATAATATGAATATTGACAATCGAGATTGATCGATGTATAAAGGTGCCTTTCCTGCATACAAAAATAAAATCGACATAAGCATGCTTCTATCCAGCGAGGACCACACTCTCACGAGTAGTGAGCTTTCTGTTACAAATAAGCATGTGTATATGTACCCTTAGTGCATAGAAGTTAATAAATACGGACCGGCGTTATTCATAGTCGCTCAAGAGCATCGTTTACGCCGCCGTATCTTCTGTCTCGCTCCGAGATAGCGCATTCGAAACACGTTAGAAAGGGACGAAACGTCCCACAGTCCAATGGCCGACTGTGAATAACTGCGGCACTATAACTCTGTCATCTAATAATATAACGCGACTTAATCACAATACGAATTTCTAATAACTATAAAAATATACGATTCTTATATAATGTAACTACAAATATACTAATTGTAATGGAGACTACGCCGAAATCGTCATTAAATTCACTTCAATAATGAAATATTTTATGAAAATTTTAAATACACATACACTACATTCTATATGCTAAAACACGTCGAATCCTTAGAGGAAGATAAAATATTTTTTTAATATAAAGATAACAAGCAAGGTCTGTAGGTTGGGTGGTCACTGCCGTCAGTATTAAGGGATGTCCCGAGTTCAATTGTGGAAGGTTGCTAGATCGGTTTTTGGGTCAGTCCGCCAAAACAGGTGCCCAAATATGCCGCTGCTGTGACAAACACTGCTGCAGCGGCGGCGCTTCCGCTAAAGACCACATCAGAAAGTGGTCGTAACTTTATCAATATTATTTTTAAAAAATATATATAGCATAAAATGACACACAGCCCGAACTCACGCGAGGCTAATACGGCTGTTGGAATATTGGTGGCTAAATGAGAGCGCTTAATATCACTGAGTATTTTACCTTCCAAGTCTCCCTCTACCACGTGATTGACCAATCTCATCGCTATCGCCTTAATGTTAATATCTTTTTAATTTTCAATAACTATAAGCCTCGTATCGTTTACTAATATCCCCTTGACACGTTTTGTTTAATTATTATATTTAACTACTTTAAAGCTTAGATACAAAAAAATTCTCATCACAGCATGTTTTACGAACGCATCGAGGTGTGTGTAGCCCTTAGTTCGAGGCTAGGGTTGCCAACGTGCTGTAATCTATTGCATAATATTAATATATTTTCATACGCAAACTCAGTTTGATCGATTTAAATTTGAATAACACCGTATTCAATAGCAAATAAGTCTCTCGGTTAAGAGGGTATTGTTAAGTTAATATAAGTTAAACTGTATGATGTTAAAGTGTATTAAGTTGTATTATATAACAGAGCGACATGGCACATTGCCAAAGCTCTTTAAATGAAGAGAAAAAAAAATAAAAAAGTCTCTCAGTTCATGAAGTATGAGGCACCTTATGAAAGTACCTGCAAGTGTTGCGAAATGCGATCGGAGACTGGCAACACCAGCCCTACATACTGAAAATAAAGTCCCCGAGAAGCGTTTGGCTTTGTCTATTATCTATCATCTCACTGTCCAACCAAAATGTCAAGAAAAATAAATGACTGCCTGAAGATGGTGAATCGACTGGGCCAGGTTTCCCTCGGCGTTGCATCGTTAACGTGCACCGACCTGACCCCTTAGAGAAGCTCTAGGCTTTGATACTAACATTTGCAGTAGACCGGTTGTAACTATATTACATTCCGCAGTTGTGCAGGTCTACCTCAACTGCTGCAGACCAGCATCATTCTTCACCGCGCTGCTCCAATGAAGGTGGGCAGCTAATTAATCCCTACTTTAATATTACAAATGTGAAAGTAACCGTGTTTGTCTGCTATGCTTTCACGCCTAAGCCACTGAACCGATTGTAATGAAATTTGGTACAGAGACAGACGTGACCTTGAGAAAGGGCAAGGGCTAACTTCTACCGCGAAAAAAGAGTTGAAGTAGAAAGTATTGTGAATAAAATGTAATACGTCACTACATAGTATAAAACAAAATCGCTTTCCGCTGTCTGTCCCTATGTACCTATGTATCTTTAAAACTACGCAACGGATTTTGATGCGGTTTTTTTTTTAATAGATGGAGTGATTCGAGAGGAATGTTTCTGTGTATAATAACATCCATTATTCAGCAGAGAAGTACTGTTATTTTTGAGGTTTCTAATGTGATGTGGTAAATAATTACATTTATTGCGGCGGGGGCGGGACGAAGTCGCGGGCAAAAGCTAGTACCATATACATCTTCGCTCAAATATATAAAGAATATGTGTGCTACAATAACTATAAATCTCTTTAGACTATTTAATAGTCCCTTGAATACAATGAAAGTGAACTAACGAGGCAGCTCAATGTCTCTTAATTATTGCCAATAAATGAATTCTAATTCATTCACACAAGATATATTTTTGCTCGCAGAGTTACGTATAATATCTTCGGATGGACCAATTTCGATGCGGTTCCTAAAGCTAACTGCGAAACTTTGCAAGCGTACATTGGCTCGGGTAAGTGTAATGACAAATTTATAATTTTCAAACCACTTACAGTATATATGTCGCTTTTTGTTAAATGGAAATAGATTTTGGGATATTATAGAAAGCTACCAAGTAAATGTACCATTTAGAAGACTTCATCGAGACACGATTTAAGGTGTACGGTGATAACTTCGGGGATCATCGAGCCCAGTACTCGTGATATCCAAATGAATCTTTTTTAAATCAAAATTTCCTACACGATCTACGTCGTTGTATTTACAAGGTTTCATTTAACATTTCGTTGAAATCCTTCCAAAGTCGTACTTCGATAGATTAAGTAGAAACATATATTGACACACACACACTCGGCGACATCAATCAAACGTCCAATAGTATATAATATTTTTATGTACAATTAAAGTTCGATAGTAAAATGGGATAAGAAATAAAAATCAAATACGAAATCGTTCAAAAACGGGCCGCCGAAGTCGATTCGGTTCAGATCCGACGTTCGACGTCCGACCGTCGGCCGCGCTACGGAGGGGTCCGTTTATACTTCGGTTTTTTATACTAACATCGAAATGGTTACAGGGAAGTGTGTCCAGTGCGCCCGGAGAGTTGCGCGTGTCACGTCTGTCTGCGTGGGATGGTATCGTGACCGGGACGTGCGGAGCGTCGCCGCCGTGTGTACGTAAGCGGTCCGGTCCGCGATCAGCAGTCCAGCACGCGTAGGCCGTGCTTCTGCATGTACCTCTGGCGCGCCTCGCTGATCATCTGCGCCTTCCGCTCCTGGAAGCCGAGCTCGCGCTCGCGGGCGCTCCGCGGGAAAGTGCCCGTGGGCGCCGGCGTCACGTACTTCGGCTGCGACGTGCTCGGCTCGGGCTGCGGCGACGGCTCGGGCTCCGCCGTGTACGGCGTGATGCCTTCCAGGAAGTTCGTGATCGTCAAGTCCACGCTTCGCGTCGTCGCTGAGGAGATATAACAAGAGTTTATAACAATTTTTGTATAGTTCATCTGCAACTTGAGAGATCATTTTGTTGTCGTTGTAGATATTGATACAGATGAAATAGAGTAGAGATAGAGATGGAAGAGCTCGTAATAGTCTTCTCCATAATGTTCTCCGAGGTGCTTACAGACTATAGCACGAATGTTGACGGTGCAGTCTGGCAAGCCGCATTTGGCCGGCACGGTACTCTGCCTGACTCACATCCAGCACTGGAAAAAATACAAGCGGCGGCCTCAACTCACCGAGATCCTCGACGATGTCCTTGATGGGCACGCCGGGCAGCACCTCCTTGACCTGGCGCGCCAGCCGCATCAGCTCGGGCGGGGCCTCGCGCCGGGCCGCGCCGGGCCCGCGGTTCAGCTCCTCCCATTTGTACTCGGTCACTTCAACCTGTGCCACGACGTGACATACACATACAACATGCTCCTGTTAAAGTACCCTCAGGCTCGCAGCCTTCACGACTATTAACAAAGTTTACATGAATCGTTGTAATGTAAGATTGGCTGGATTTAATAAAACTGAGATTAAACAACCGTTCGACTGGCCTCGTGGTCGAGTGATTAAAGACTCTGACAACAAAACCAGAGGCTGTGGATTCGATTCCCGCCCGGGACAAACATTTGTGTGATGAGCACATTTGGTTTTTTGTGCATCCGGATGTAATAAACATATCTATATATGTATTCAAATGTCTAAATTGGAATTGTCGCCGTGTATGGAATTGTCCCCAGTTATTATTGTTACTGTTTAATCACCCAAAGTAACACCTTAAACCGTGAACGTATTATATACCTGAAGAGCATCAGCGATAGCCTGCCTCAGCCGGTTGCTGAACACCGCGTCGGGGTCCTCGCCCCGGTCCATCGCGGGCAGCACCCTGACGGTGAACGCGGTGGCCGGCGTCCAGAGGAACCACAGCGCGTCCGACCAGGGGAACGCGCTCTTGGAGTCCGACGGCCGGTGGACCGTCACGTTCGTGAACAGACGCTCCACCGCTGATGATTTGACGGAAAAGAAAATCTTTTTTATCGACAAACGCTATATTGAATACTAAAGGTGCCCGCGACTTCGTCCGCGTTTGAATTTAAATTGAAATAAATGTTACTTCTTAATACGTCGTCTATCTGTCAGTGAAAGTCCTGTCAAAATCGGTCCAGACGTTCCAGAGATTAGCCGGAACAAACAGACAGACAGACAGACGTTTGTTGCATAAGAAGAAAAGACCAATTTAAATACACAACATCTGAAATTGTTATACCTGTTCTACAATAAATAAATGTTTGATTTGATTTAAATCAATTAGGATAGAATAAAGGTAGTAAAAGAAAACAATAAATAACGGGGTACTAAAGATAGTTGTAATGTTAATGTCACTTACTGACAGCCACAGGCTGCACCCTATTCCCCAGCTGGAAGGGCCAGTCGGTAAACTTGAGCAGTCCCTTGCCATTTGTGGGGCCCCCTTCGGGTTGCAGCAGTACCGGCTTGCTCGGGCACTCGGCGAAATGCTGCCTGTAATAATTGTGTCAAGATTCTCCTTTATAATTAAACAATTCTTTGTATATATTCGCTAAAATAATAAATGTAAATTTAAGATGTAAAATATAATCAAGTTTGTTTTACAAATGAATGGAAATCTTAAGTAATACAAATAATATTAAATATAGAAACTAAATAAAAGAAATTCACATACTTTCTGGCGAATTGCGCGACATTTTTTATACCGAGGGTAGATGCAAAAAACGGTGGCACCTTCCACTTTCTCAACTGAAAACAAAACCATTAACTAATTTATCATTCTGATTAATTTTATTAGACACTATTTATTTAATGATTTTATTAATATAATTAATCTTGATTCAACGGCAATAGGCTCACCACCTATTCCATTGTGGGACTTAACGTAACTGGTGAAATATGGGGGTGTACTGCACTCCTCCGCCTACCCCTTGGGGGATTACGTGCGTGATGTTACGTTAATTAATCTTGACATCTTTAAATTGATATAAGCAATCGGCCAATAAATAAATTTTGACTGTGACAAAAAGAAAATGTGTAAATGGTAAAATACGCATTGGTCTGAACTTTGAACGTACATAAAATGCAAATTCAGGTGATTGTGTTTGAATGTTACAATTACATAGATATTAGAATTACACTTTGTAACAAAAAACAGTGAGTGCAAGGTGATACGCCCGCAGTGTCAGGGTCGCGGCGCTCCCCCTCGTACGACATTGACTGAAATCACGCGATGATTGAATAATAAGCGTAATGGTTATATACATAATAATATACTTCCACTTATGCAGTAGACTAAACTGTGCTATTTATAAATTAATAAATAAACAAATGTACTCGACCAGATTGTTATAACTAGTATTTATATATTTATTTATTTATTTATTCGTGCAAATACCTAATATTAGGGTTTACAAAGGGCAAACCTAATGCCTAGTGGCATTGTCCTCCAGTCAACTGTGAAATGTTGTGGTAGGCAAAATATATATATATATATATATATATATATAGGGCACTTGAACCGGCTACTTATACTGATGCATACTTACACTAATGGTGCCCAGTACGTGCGCCGCTGCTAACGAATCAAGGCACGACACGTAGTTGGCGACGAGCACGCTGCAGCGCTGGTCTCTGCCGCCCTTCACCTTCACGTACACTCCTGTCGAATAGCACGTCATAAATGAGCCATCAATGTTTGTCAGGTCGATACAGTTATTCATCAATCAAAAGACAAACCCGACAAGTTCACACCCATATTGGAATTTGGAACGGTTTCAGAAAAACATTGACCCAAAGTTAATGTAAAGCTGACTAAAGGATAGATTATTATTATATTTTAATATCATATGTATAATACTGGGTACCAAATTCACTGTTTTGTGTTGATTTTAAATATGAAAAGAAAGAAAACATTATATTTCGCCAAAAATTATGGAGTGTACATATTACAAAACTACAACATAAAATGAAATCAAAACAAATATAGGAAATAACAGGAATTGTGTAAAATGTGAAAAATAAAGAAGAAAAAGATAATATGTAGTAAGAAAACAGAAAAAAATAAATAAATAAAGAAACTACTGCATGATGAAAAAGGACCACACTCAGCATTCGCCGCGGGAACCCCGGCTACTGCTTTTCAGTATCTTACACATGTGTTAAATTCAGTGTAATAATCAAGTAATAATAAACGATTATTATAATTCCAATTGCATTTCATAAAGGTGTACGCCGTAAAAGGCAAAATGAAGCAAACAAATAGTTCTGTAAAAACCATAAATATATATATGTGTGTGTAAATGAACATCTTTGTGTTTGTCTCCTTAAAGATATGAAAAAGTGACAACATTCAGGGACAAGTTTGTACGATTAATATGTAACCTTTTGGAAAGCAAATTAAAAATAGTCTAATTCTATTTCTATAGTAGTTCTTGATTCAGAATATAATTGTGTGCAATAATATATGAAGAACATGTATATAGTTAAAATGGTACAACAGTGATATATCACACTTCTGATAAACTTTAAGGGGTCAGCCATTACTCTACAAGTGCACGGCACGCCGTAAAAGGTGGTATATGGCTTGAACTAATAAACTTGTAACATCTTTATATGTACCCATATTTGTGCAAATAAATGTCTTTGTCTTTGTCTTTCAAGCGCTATGACATCTGTAAGTATATGGTAGTTAGAATATAATTAAAATGTATTGGACAGCTTTTTATATTTAAAAACTTAAGTACAAATAGATATTTGTACTATATACAAACTGAATTAAGTATGAACAATGAAAAACATTTTTCTTAATATCGTCACATGTCTCTCTACAATGTAGTATCCATTTTTAGTTAAAAATTATTTTCACATACATTATTAGGAAATACATAAATACAGAAAATGGCGCTGGATCAGGCATGTGCTTAGAAGACCCGAAATTCATTTGTCAAAATCTTAAATGCCAATTAGACGGAAAACAAAGACCGGGACACCCTCGTATTATTATATTTTTAACTAAAATGTGGTATTTACACAGTATCAATCAAGTGCCAGTAAATTATAATAATCATTATACAATTATGAACAGCAAAGTTTGTGTGTGTGTCACTATTTCAAGCCAAAACAGCTGGATGGATTTGGCTCAATTTTACATAGACTATAAATATGCTAGATTAACACACAAATATAATACGGGCGAAGCCGCGGATGAAGGCTAGTTACTGAATAAAACGCGAATATGAAAGTGTATGCCAATTCAGGCGGAACGACTTTACAATGTAACATAGAAATGTTTTTTGTTATTTTCCATTTATTTTTTGCACATGCCCATTAACTCACAGACTCAAATACGTACCGCGAATCTGACTCAAATTACAATGTTAAATCAACTCACCAAATGTCCAGCAGGCGAGTGTTGACAGAACTTGTCTCACTGCAGATTTGTTCGGCAATACTATAGACGCAATCCACAAAACCAACGCCAGCACTGTCCTAAATGCCATTAATATTAAACCGAACGGTAAGTATAATAGAAACTGCAGTACATTTTCACCACAAAACCTGCAACAAACGACAGTATCCGTGTCACAATAATCGCGGGCAGCGTTATTACCAAATACTATCAAAACTTGCACACAAACTTTCCCCATATTTTCGTGTATTACCTGTCGTCGTTAATCAATTTATCCACTGTTATAGCCATTGTTTCACAGTCCACTCTCAAATATGATACTCCTCTATAAATAACATGCGTTACGATATTGGATAATTTATTAAAGTACGAATATCTGTACAGGAAAATTGTGATTTGTGACCCTACGTATGTAAGTACGTATCGAGTATGTGTTGCCAGCATCGCTTTTATTGGCCAAAAATAGCACTTGCAAACTACACGTCAAATGTCTACAAAATTAATGTTTAATGACGGACTTGTATTAATACCTCTTATTATGTATTATCAATTCTACATAGCCGAACGCCAAAATGAATCTGTAATAAAATTATCTACGTTCGGTGTCGGATATCCTTGATTTTCATCATGATATTTCACTACATTGACAACATGGCTATTTTACAAAAAATATTCATCGTATCTTTCTCTGTTGTTTTTTTGAAATATCGGAAAGTTACAGTGATATTTTTTTTTCATTGCAAGTAACCCTGCTTTACTAATTGCTGCCATTAGAAAAATTCAAACGTCAAAGTCATCTGTTCTGTTTGCCTTGTCTTGTCTTGTCTGTCTTGTTGTTGTTTTACATCCTTGTTCCAATTGTCATTTTGTCAGCATAAAAGAGGAGGGTTGTTTGATTGAGTAACAAAGGCAACGAGGCATTTCTGTTTTATATGTATACTGCTACAATTCAATTGTGTTTAAAGAACTCCTTTTAAGTCTTTAGTTTAATTTTAACTATCTGAAATAAATAATTTTGTATACCTCTGTACCTGAAACAAAAATACAAGGTCAATCTTATATTGAGAAAGTGGACACGATTTTTATTCGAAATAGTTATCGAAATTATATTCATGGAAAGCGTGAGATCATCCGCGGGTGAAACAACGACGGATGTGGAAGATGAGCCTAGAGGGGGCCACAGTAGCGAACCGTATCGCGACCCTGGACAGAACTTCGCGCCTCGGACAAGCAGCTCTTCCGCGGCGCTCAATGAATTGGAGATGAAAATGCGTCGCAAGCTGCAGTTTTTCTTCATGAATCCCATCGAGAAATGGCGCGCAAAACGCAAGTTCCCATATAAATTCGTCGTGCAAGTCATCAAGATCGTTCTGGTGACGTTCCAACTGTGCCTATTCGCGCATAACAGGTACAACCACGTCAACTACACGTGGGACAACCGTATCAGCTTCTCGCACCTGTTCCTGCTCGGCTGGGACTCCACGCGGGAGATAAACGCCTACCCGCCTGGTGCTGGCCCTCTTGCAGTTTACAAGGTGAATGAGTTCTATGATACTCTAGACTACGCGTATGCAGGATATTCAAACTTAAGCAACGCTATAGGGCCCTACTCTTACGATGACGAAAATAACATCATGCCCGATCCTGTTTTCTGCCAGTACAATTACAAGGAGGGAATCATTCATGGGTTCAACGAAAGCTATGAATTCAATTCTGAGCTCGTTAAGAATTGCACAAATTTCACTAAAACAGATGGAAAGTTGTTCAAATCGAAGTCGTTTTTAGAAGATGCCGGATTGAAAATTCATTTTGCGTCTCTAGTCAGAGCGGAACTTCAATTTTCATTGAAAACGATAAACTTCCGAGCCGCCGGTCCCATCACGCCGCCGGACTGCTTCAGGTTCGATGTGGCTATAGTTTTCGACAATGAGGACCATGACGGACAAATGTCTCTAGTGCTCGAAGCGGAACCCCACAAATTGGCATGTAAAGGAGACAAGGAATACACCACGGACAATAAAATCGATCAAATCCTAAGAAGCATTCTCAACATCCTCGTTATTCTGATATGTTCGTTATCTCTCATACTTTGCAGTAGAGCTATATACAGAGCCCAGCTGCTGAAGGAATTAACCGTTCAGTTCTTCAGACGATCCTACAACAAGGAGCTGAGTCTCGACGGGAGACTGGAATTCCTAAATGTGTGGTATATAATGATCATTGTTAATGATATACTCATTATAATGGGTTCGTCGATAAAAGAGCAAATTGAACGCAATCAATTCACTCACGACCAATGGAATGTATGCTCACTGTTCTTGGGTACTGGAAATCTTCTCGTATGGTTTGGAGTTTTGAGATACCTGGGCTTCTTCAAGACTTACAATGTAGTGATATTGACTCTGAAGAAGGCAGCTCCAAAGATATTTAGGTTTTCTTGCTGCGCCTTGCTTCTTTACGCCGGGTTCATGTTCTGCGGGTGGCTGATTCTCGGACCCTATCATATGAAGTTCCGCTCGCTAGCGACCACATCAGAATGTCTATTCTCGTTGATCAACGGTGACGACATGTTTGCAACATTTTCAATTATGTCAAAAAAATCACCGATGCTCTGGTGGTTCAGTCGTGTTTATTTATACTCATTTATTAGCTTGTACATTTATGTTGTACTGAGTTTATTCATCTCGGTAATTATGGACGCCTACGACACTATCAAGCAATATTACAAGGAAGGCTTCCCCAAGAGTGATTTGCAGCAGTTCATTGGCGATATAACAATCGAGGAGGTGTCCTCTGGGTTGTACAGATGTCAGAGTTCGTCGTCTTTGAACGCCCTAATGAATTCGCTGTTCTGTTGCAACGTTTACCGAAGTGCATACTCAAAAATAGGCGGGGGTGGATCAAATGTGAGCATCCTGTAGGAATATATTTTGTCATGTATTTAATTGATCCGTGTACATGTGGCAGCGTATTGTAAATATTATCACTAGCGATAAGGCTGAAATGTTTGTACAGTAATGAAATGAATATAATAAATAAATCATAATAGTAACATAAGCGTTACCGGTAACAGATCGTTACGTAGCTACCAAAGAATTAGAACAAAGGTAGGAGTAAATGTTATTTTTTTCAGAAAAAAATCATGAATATTGTTATATCTTTATGTGTGTATAAAGAGATTTTGCATGTATATTTGAAATAAATTATTATTGTTAAGTTGATGTTGTTCTTTTTTTTCATATTAGCTCATTTTTATGTAAGTAATTTTTTTTTTTATGAGTAATTAATTAGCGATTATCTGTCATTGACTCTGTATCATAACCATTTGGTTTCGAATATCGTATGATAATAGTAAGTTTATTGTGCAGTATGCATACGTAATAAATTATTAGAAAAGCTACATTAACTCTGTTTACACTAAAAATATTTAGTCGGTTTGATATTTTCATTTAAAATGGACTTAAACACTTTAAAAATGTATGTACCTTACTTAGGGGTTATAAGTTATAACCAAACGAAATTATTAGCAGAAACTAATTTCCTTTCCATGCAGATCAATATTCTTCAACAAAAAAAAATACAGACGAATTGAGAACTTCCTCCTTTTTTTGAAATCGGTTAACAAATATAAAGAATACCTAAACATACTGGGTTTACATAAATATAATGTGCTTTGAGAAATAAAAACAAGAATATGATTCACTAGTAATATATTTAAGGATAGGATTCCATTTGTAGTGGTAACGTAATAACACGGTTAAGGAAAACAATTTATATTATACTACGGATTAAAGCAGCTTAGAGCTTCATATATTTTCCGTCCAATATTTTCCTCCTTTAACATTTTGACTGCTATAAAACCCAGCGTAAGTTTATGTATCTCGTTTAAAGTTACGGTAAGTGTCAAAGTATAGTTACCATTTACCATCAGACGGTGACTAAGAAACAATATTTGCAATTATTGCAATCTTAAACGTGTTCATCTTAATTATCTTCGTTTGTTTACCTACGTAGATACGTGAATAGTTTGTAACTTAAGTACTATTCGTCTTTGTTATCAGTCCGACGTGTAGAATACCTACTCATTGATTTACCTACATTTAAAAATCAGAATTTTACGTTTACCAAATTATTGGCCAATTAACCCGATACAGTTCTGAAAACATAACCGCGAAATAAAGCATTGGTCGACTATTGTGGTAAGTGGTATATTGTATTCAATCTAAGAACACAGGCCTTTAGTAATGTTAACCAATTCTAGTATTTAATATTTATTGCTTGTTAACTTGTTATATAATTTATACCAACTGTATAAGTTAGTAATTATACCAACATAACAGATCATTACTTGAGTCGATTAACTTGATTAATATTCGGAATCAAAGTTTCTTTTTTTTATTGGCAACGAACATTCATAACATTAATTTGAACGTAGCTCAAAGTTACGAAAATATTTCTATTTCAACAGGTAATTTAGCTTCAATGGTTTATTTACATTTCATGAAAGCACTGGCAGCATACAGCTATCCGGTTTAGAAATAAAAATAAATAAATGTCGTCATTTCCCGCCTGATACCTTTTGCTACATTTGGTTCACATTCACATGTTCACATTCACAATGAAAACAGCCAGTTTTATAGCCTGACCTCGACTTTTGACTTTATCGTACCATCGGTGTACGACTCTTCGAAAAGGTTTACCTATAATTGCTATCTAAATCTTAAAATGTGCAATCGTAAATTATCGTGACACGCAAATATCTATCGACAAATTACTTTTCAGTTACACTTAAACAAAAATAGCTACAATTATACAATTACTAGAATAGATATTAAATACCAACTACATATTTCGTTTAATATAAAAATGATTAAGCTCATTTAAATTTCGAACGTTTTTATTCTTAGGTGTACCTATTATCCAGCGTTGCCAACCGTACGATTTAAATCGTATTTATACGACTTTTTTGGCTTTGGTACGATGTACGATCGTATATTCGTAATCGTACGCAAAATATACGATCTTTTCAAATATTAGAAT
>DWDX01001429.1:0-18760 GCA_018245675.1 Agara michaeli | reverse complement strand
ATACTGATACGAGAACAGACACTTAACATCACTAATGCTATGTTTATTTTCTTAAAATCAGGCCCATTAACAAATAAAAAACTATCCTGTATTAGATACGGTCAAGAACAACTGAAATTATTGTCTGATGTTGGGAGATCCTAATTCAATACTATAAAAGATGAATTCCGATGATACGTGGTATTGTTGTAAATATAAGATTTGAAGATGATGACCATTTTAATGCGAATGAAAAAACAAAAAACATATGACATTATAAAATATGATTTTACAAATTTGAATTTAGAAAACACAATACATATTTTTTATTACAGCAAGTATTAATTTACTAGCCAGTATTTTTCTTAACAGATACAATTATTGCGGGCCATCCCTTATTAAAGGACGTGGTGCTATCAGTTGTGTTTACAATTGATTATAATATTTGTTTTGTATTAAAAGTCGTTAAAGAGAATTCTCTTTTTTTTAATTTTTTTATTCAGGAACATCAACCAGCTACATTACAATATAGTCCCTTAATTTAATTTTGTGAAAAGCCAATTAAAGATGTTCACATATAATTCAATATTCTCGCTAACTAAATAATCTCGCTATCATACAAACTCGGTGGCATACTTGGTTGATGTTTCTCGGAGGTATTCCCTGTGGGCCGTAACGCGGATAATCTAAAGTCTTCGTCAATAGAGTTATATTTAAGCCTGCTAAGATATTGACAATCAGATCACTGAGCATCGGGTACCGAACTAATCGTATTCCAGTCGTATACCTTATTATTTCTAAAAGTTAGCGCTTTGAGCTCTATTCGTTTCACCGCACTCGTTGTAATAAAAAAGATTTTTTAGATATGATCGTTTACCTACATTCGTTCTGGTGTAAGGGCAACACGTAAAATTAAAGCGTATTAACGCATGAATACGAAACGTGAAGTATAATACATGCCAGAAAAATAAAAAATACAACTTCTAACTTATCTACCGTGGATTATCTATAATATCAATATGTAATGTATAATAAAAACATTACGTGTTAAAACGATTTACTGTGAATTTTTAAGATTAATGTGATATACAAAGGAATTTTGATTTATGTACAATATAAAAAATTTTGATTTATATGAAGATATGTTATATTATTTGTTGCCATTTTTGATACATTTTTTTTTTAGTGGATAATAAATAACGACAAAAAGTTGGCGGGCAGATGAATGAAAAAATCAGTTATGCAATGGCGAGTCCTTGTTTTGCAAGCAAATTCCAACAAGATAGAGATATGCTGAAGATGCTAATCGAAACCGTACGAGGCGGGGTCGTCGAACATTCGTGGGAACGGTTGTCCTGAATTTTATATTGAGGTTGCCCGAAATAGCTGAAAGGCTCGAAATTAGAGCACGAAAATAACTAGGACATCTAGATGTGCGGTTTTTGTACCGTTAAATGTGTATTGACCGTTTTATTATACATATATTATTACAGGCGTGATGTTATGTTATATTATAATATATACGTGCTTACAAGGTTCATTTTTTTTTAATTCTTTACTTACTTGGGACGGAACAAATGGATAGTTATTTTGAGAGTAGGTTGAGTTGGTAGATGTTGTTAAGAGCATTTCAATTTAAAAGTAACTTTGTACGGCGCTCGTTTATTAAACTTCGCGAAGAAAAATCGCCGAGGTTGGAATTAGAAATAATTAGAACGGAAATAACTGAGACTGTTTTCAATTATGTTCAGTAATTCCTGTTCACGTTTACAAAGTAAATTGCTAATAATGCTATAAATCAATTAACATAAAATAAAGTAGGGTTCTATATAATTAATGGAGCCAACACCGCCGATGCATTAATTCATGATCAGCAATTAAAATATGTTTCATAGTAGCTATATGATGTATCAGCTTTAAAAGGTACACTGACTTAACAGAATATGCAGCGGAATATTACCGTTGAGGTAATTTTATCGCACACGTAGGTAACGAATTCGATTGCCTAGTGATTTCAATATTAGCTTATCATTCCGAGGGTTTGGAGTTACAATCTGAGTTCACTTAGCTAGATCCGTTTTTAAAATTAAATAACAATGGAAAATACTGTGAAGAAATTTCAAAAGACTGACTACTTCAAAAGTAGTATAAAGCGTATGAAGCTTACCAATCCGCTTTTAGCCAACTATTGACACTTTTATTCTATGTATGATAAGAGCCGTGTCCAACAGTGGAACAGAGGGTTGATGATAATTGATTAGTTCACGAAAGCTCTAAAAAGTATGTATTAGTTATGAGAACATTTGTAATTTTAATGGCTGTCATTCTGTACAAGTAGTATTTTTGTAGTAGGTTCGAGTATAACGCAATTGTTTGATCCTCTATAGATATAATTATTGCGCCATTCCATCACTGTATATTACAAGCATACTTGCTTGTATTACAATCGAGTTAGAAGGGCAAATGTTCTATTGATATTTTTATTTGCTGTTCGGTAATAAGGCAGCACGCTTGTCATAAACAACCGCTTTGCCGTGACATTGCTGGTGGCGGGTTTTTTCTCATAATTCTATCACACTCAACCAATCAATACATACTTGTTTATTCGTAATTGGCTACAAGATTCGGACTACAAAATGCTGATGAAAAACATGACCTGGGTATGGTTACTATGTCTAGCCAGGTCGAAATGGTTTGTTTAGTTAGATATAAAATATTAATACATTTTTGGGTTCGATTTCACTGACGACAACTATTTAATTTTGTGTAGTAAACATATTGGTTCAGTGTCCGGGTATAAAATATAAGTAAGTTTGTATATAGATATTTATATGTGTAATTTATAAGCTATTTGATCGCCAGAATAAAGACTGCCTACTTAAGATCAGATGGCCAAAGGTTTTATTATTATTGAATGAATTAATGATAACAAATAATCATTGTGAATGAGCTGTAATGCCTCTTAAGGCTTTATTTAAATGTATTACACAGTAATAAAGAAACACCAAAGCAGATAATCTAGGTAAAAAGGAAACCATTATGAAAACTTATGGAAACCTCAATCGCTGGCCAGTTCAAATAAAATACTTAAATTGTGTATAGCTTCGTTTTAAGTGCCCGAGGCCTTCAAACAACATGAAGATGAAGGGGGATTAGCATATTGGGGTGTTCTGTTTCAATGTTTTAAGGGGTAAGACAAGTTACAGGTCAAAGGTCGGGTCGTTTCTAAAAGTCTATAAAGCAAGAAATACGAGCTCGGTATCGATTCGCCCTAATGCGATAGTCCTTTTGTAGGGTGTAAAGTATACGAACGTTTACTCAGACACGACAGGATGACTAGAATAAAATTTTAACTTTTTATTTTATGTGAGCGTGTTGGGAGTCATTCCTCAATCTATCAATATCTAGAGAAACCCTCGAGTAAAGGCTTGGGACAGGCTTCTGATAAGATTTAACGATTATTCTGTAATAGACATAAACTGGGTCGTCTGCATTACTGGATGAAAGTACTTTTCAAAATTTTTGCTATAAATGGATGAGCAACCGAAGGAGCTGGATGAATTTATTATTTCATATACTCGTAAATTCACTAACTCGTACAGTTTTTTCTGCAAGTGGAAAGTCTAATTTACTTAAAACTATAAAAATCGTAGTTTGAATTTCAATATTTTACGCATGTAGACTTCTGTTTTTATGTTTGAGTGACGCAAACATTTTTAGAAATGAAATGTAAAACGATTAACGGGAAAATTAATTTCCTTGAAGAAATTTTTATGGGTTATACAATTTAATATACTATATGTTTTGTCAAAACGTTAAATCAGTTGTAATACAGAAATGTATAATACATATTATAATTCAAAGGAGATTATTTTGTATTAACTTTTTTCGCAGCAATTGATAACTGTATTTGTATGGAATATTCAGCGCAAGGTACTTGCAAAATTAAGTTCATGACTTTCAAAGCAGAAGTCAAAGCCGAAGTTTATAAGTACAACACGAGAGACCGCACGGAACGAACGACTGAAAAATTTATTAAATATTTATGACGCAGCTCTGACGTGTGTATGGGTAGAGGGTGGCTGTGAGTGGTATAATTAAATGAGAGATATCTGCTTGAAGATTCTTTAGGATCTATGCCGGTTGGTTGTATAGCCTAGTGCTGCGGGATAATTCAAAAGATATTTTTTTTAAAAGTAGGTAGGTATATTTAGTATTTACGTAGGTACTTACATAAAATTTCTTGCACATAAAGCTATTTGATTTGAAGTTTTCAATTATTGAAATTGGTCATTTCAATAACAAAAGATGCAAATAAGACAGACATGCGTGTACTTATTAAGAAAAAAAATTATTTTATGCTTATCTAAACAAATGTGGCTTAAAGATTCAAAAACGTTTTAAATTAAATATATAAAAGTTGTAATTTTTTGTACATATTGCTACTTCCCGCTCTTATTAAGATTTTTATCATGGTGTGCGCGCCTAGTAAAATTGTACACATATCATGTTTTCATAAATAGTTTGACTCATCTCTTTTTAATTTAGAGTCCCAGTGCTGGGAACCAGTTTTTCTTGCAATCACTGGAGATCTGGAACACACTCCACCATGCTTAAAGAAATTTATTTTAAGGTAATATATGAATAAGTTATCTCGAGAGTTATTAGTCCCGACGCATTTGAATTTATTGTAAAAGAAAAAATATTTGATATACCAGAATATAATAAACCATAATCGTAAACAAACAATATAAGCGCTGACACAGCAAAATATCACAAGAATATCACGATAATCCAACAACATAAAATGATGAAGTCTCATAACAATTTTTCCGACGATCACTTCATTCCTCAGCGGATACGACGGATAGATGTCTGGTTTGAATAAAAACGTTCGGAGATGATTCACCGAACTCGTTGCGGCAGTAAAAGCCTTATACTTTCCCCAAGAGCCCCACCCGTCATTCAACATCATGTTCGTGAGCGTAAACAGCCTCGAAATACACGGCGCGGCGACATATTTCATAAACTGTTATAAGTATTGAATACGCTATTTTGCATTTTAATAAGCTTTCATAAATATTATCGCGATACGCCCATGCCACGTGATCGAGCGTATGAATGAACGTGTAAGCCCTCTCAGCGACTATAGTTGGTTGTAGTTTTTAGGTGGTTGTAACGTTATTTTACGGACATGCATAAAAGTTACGAACATTTAGGTTATAAATATTATCTGTATAGTACAACATAATCTTTCGCAAAGACTCAATACTTATAGAGTTAGGTATAGTTGACAAGGGACAAACGTCCAAATAAATGCTTTGGCCATTTGAAGTTGACTTGTGATGAGTTTTTGCTTTCGAATCGACTGTACACCAGCCGAACTTTATTTAATTTCTGGGATTTTATCGGTCCATGATATTCAAAATGCGGGTTGGAACGATTGCGATGTGTTAATATCGCATTGTTGGCGTACCGACGAAATTGAGAGCGTCAATATAAATTGAACTGACGGCCGGCCAATTACAAAAATCATTAATGCACTCTCGGAATATGAAGAGAGGTAGGATAAATCGAGGCGCCGAATCGTGAGCGATATGTATAAATTAGTATAAATGATGTAGTTCATTTTATTGTATAAAAGCATACGTTTACATTTAAGATTTTCTTTGTCCTGAACAATCGATTACTACAAGTTGGTAACGCAATAAATAAAACGAATCCAACGGGAAGTACACAATAACTAACAATTTATTAAATCTATTGCACATTTGAAATAGCGAAACATTAAAGGCGATTCTCACAAATTGTCGGTTATAGGATCTCGCGGTTTATTCATTCCGGTGAATCGACCACGTGCAGGTTAATCGGCTTCTGTAATAGTGTTTACGTTGTTAGAAAATTCGAAACATATTCGATTTAATACGCAAATCGGTAACTATGATATTAAAAAACAGTCTTCGCTTGCCACGTCAGGGTCAATGTTAGACAGTAACTGTTTTGGCAACATTTTTTTCTTGTTTATGTCGACTGCTTTGTGGACAATAACATTAAACATGTATTGGATAATATATCAAAAAGTTCACGGAATCTACGATTCGCTTCGTATGACATTATTATTCTTAGTTTTTGCATTAGTGAGCTATTCAAAATGATTGTTAGAAAAAATCGAAGTATCGGGTGACTAGCCAATAAGACATAAGCGGTTACATCTCAAATTGGCGGTTTATCGGCTTACCGATTTATTTGTAACAGTAAATTTCCCACGTATCTACAGAAGGCTTATCGGTTAATAAAACGTTCGGTGAGCTTGTAACAATTTCGATTCCGACGCTTGAGCCGCGCCACGCTCATTGATTCCATCTCTCTCTACGCGACATAAGATTTCTCTATTTGAAAACTGGAATGTCGAACAGTACCTTTCATACTTAACGCAATTGCATGCAAAAAGTATAACATAAATGCATATTAAAATATTGTGAAGCGCAAAAGTATAAATATAAACGCGCTAACCGATTTTAATAGTGACTGCATAAATGAATTTCTAATTTCAATGCACTCCGTCGTGTTATATAACATAAATCTTTTTTCTATAAACGCACCCCGCGTTCACCTATTGAAAACCTCAACCGGAGTGTTTTCATAACGGAAATTGGAAACTGGTATCGGCGAAGGATTATGGATTAAATAATTGCTTGAGTATTTTATTACATCGCAAAAACGTAGAGCTGACGATTATCTACGTCAATAAATTTGTGGACGATATCTTCCGTGGTTTTACTGTATCGATTTTACTGCCGCAGTTATATGAGCTGTTAAGCAGCACTACCCATTTGGCTGCAACTAAATATTCTTATATTCCTGAGTACAGATTATTCCTGCAACCATGCTACTTCAGGTTGGAGTAGCCATGCTTTGCGACATAACTGAAATCGCTCTGAAAATTTTAACGTAAGCAGGTTTCAATGACAACGTGGATAGAACCAACCAATGACAGAACCAACATGGCATCTTCTTTCAAGTGATCAGTTGGAACCTTCAGTCACTTAGCTAAAAACAAACTGCTGCAAGTTGTTGCTCAATGTTTTCTATTCAATCTATGCTTTTATTGTTACTTATAAAATCATATGAATAAATATTATTAAGTATATACTTATGTTTTTGTCTTCCGAGAATTTGATCTTTATTTAGGCACCTATTTGAAAACAACACTCAAGTGAGATGACGCCGATTCGTCTTGGATATTTTCTATGCGATGATGCTTTTAGAGCAAAAACACTGTAGGCTTCCCTTACACTGAGTAATAATTTCAAGATAAGATCAAAATTATTAACTTATGTACCGCATAAAGTGTGTTTGCATATATTTTAAATTGCGATTATAAAATCACGTCAAAAATATCACCTCTAAGGTGTAACATCAAATAGCGGTAAGTTTTGTACAAAGATTGCATAGCAGAGAAGCAGTTTGACTTTCAAACTAGTCTAAAAATACTTCAGAAAGGGGAATAGGTAACGCAAACAAAAAAGATTGACGTAACAACGATGTGACAAACTCATTTGGTTAACAGAGCGGCTTGCTGCGCGCCTGTTCACCTTGTTTCAAGAAAATACAATACACCCGACATGGAAATGCTTCTATGTATTGAGGAATTTAGCACTACATAATCGACTCGTTTACTTTCTGTTACAAAAGGTTTTCTAATCATATTCAAATTCACATCTCGTCAGAATTTTTAATTAATTAATCCAGATTCTCATATTCAATACTCGTTGTAAATTATTGGTTTCATTCTGAAACGAATGGACAGTGACATGAGCGCTTATTTACGTGTAGTATTACGCAAGTCTAAAATAAGTATTTCTTGTCAGATATTATGGTAGTAAGTAGCTAAATATAGAAACTAAAAAATGCTATTGTTAATAAAAGTGGTGTCAATTTATTTTCTACTTTTTCTCAAAATAAATGCTTGAAATGTTGCACAAGTGTCCCCGCTGCATTTCGGAAGCCAATTCTCAACTAATATATAACATACCAACTATTAAACACAGTAAAAAGTTAACCTTTCAGTATTTTTAAGTTTTTCATCGCTTCTGTACGCATTGTCCCCTAAAAATCATCACTATAAGCATTATGGCGGAGAAAAAATTCATAGGCACTCAGACACACTTATTTATGAGCTTTTAACTTGTTCTTGTTGGAAAAAAGATTACTAACTTCAAGGGTTGGATTGAAAGCGATAGGGGTTTATGAAATATATTTCGTGTACCTACTTTTTAAATGACTTCAAATATTTTATGATGAAACATACTCGTATGTGATTTTTGTTATGCCATGCAATAAATCTTATAAGATATTATAATTAAATAATATGTAATATATATACTTTTCTTGAGACGATGTTGGTCCGCTATGGACTCTGAAAATACTTGTCTGATTTTAACGTTCTTTTTTCTTATTTTGTGATCTAGACGATCTGTCAAATTTAAAACAGCGAGACGGTCGGCCTTTATTGGGAGGACGCTAGTGACAAATATTCATGAACATTTCCGAATGCTTCGAAGAACTCGGTAAATTTTTGATCCATTATCGGTCCTTGTCATCGAGTCGGTAAAATTTGTTGCAACTAAAATGAACCTTGTCGGAGAACGTTGGAGCGATTTGAGAACCCCGAAAGACGAAAACTTATCTCCCTCATAGTAAAGCGTTTAACCTTCAGTAACTACGTGACGTGAGAGATCCCATGAATTGCATTGGGATTAAAACCGATTCACTTAAATAAAGCGCTTTACAACTGGCTATCTATTTATACATATACATATAGACAGCTATTTATTTTGGAATGCTTAAAAAAACGAGTAATGACAAATAAATAACTTAAGTTATTTAATAAAACGTACGCTTTCACGCATTGGATTTCTTTATGGATAAATAATGACATATCAAGTGTCCAACAACTTCTGTTCAATTTTTAATAGTCATACATCGTTTGAGCTGATTTGAATATGGCAAAATTTGAAATAGCAATAGATGGAATTTGGAAAAATTAATTTCGGATTTTTTTTATTAGTTTCATACCATGATATAAATTTTACCATTCGTTAAGCCCGTACGCAGAAAAGTACATATAAATACCGCTTGTGAACATAGAACACAAAACAATGCGGCAATGGTTACACTATAAAACAGTAGACAAATATATCGGTCTATTAAGTCATGAAATTTAATATGAATACCTCATTCATAAAACTCGCTATCATAGCTACTTCCTCCCACGCCGTTCACCGATGTGTATAATACGCTGGCGGAATAGTACATGATGTCGGAATTCTATAAGATAACTATATCCGCTCCGCAATAATTTTGAAGCAGTATTTTTACGAACTTCCTTATATAGCTTTCATGTTGCACATTTATATTACTATTCGCAAAAAAAGTCTCTTTTAAGTTAGGTACATTAATGATATTCTCTTATAAAGTTACAGCGGCATGTAATGATAACATTTCTCTATTTTTGTTTTAAACTGAAATCTAGAACTGGTGAACTAACAAAACAAAATGGTTCGATGTACACTAATAGACATTTGTAGAAGTTGATGGTATAGGTACGTTGTACTTTTTACTATTGAGAAATAAAAGTGCTTCTAAACTTATTGTTCAATTCCGGTTATAGCGGGTTGATAGACTAAGCCAAAGGGATATGGAAATGTTTACACGCAAGAAATATTAAAACGAATGCAATTAATAATTTAGTGCACTTATCATCAGGAGGTGATGTTTGCTACTCATATAACATTATATATAAAATTTGACTGACTTGACTGACTGACTAATTGATTTATAAACAAAATCCCTTAGTCACTGACGTTCTAAATCAGTACATTAATAATATAATTAATACGCTAATGGGAAACAAGATGAAACGAAATGGCGAAAGCTCTATTGTGGTGCGTTTATGCATACGAAGCTAACATTGTAAATAATACGCATTAGTAAATGATATTCAATAATAAATATTGTTCGGCTTGAAATTCCATTTTATACAGTATACTCATTATTTCCTGCTGCACACATGTTATAACTTGTTTTAATTACCATGCCGTATATGTCGACGAGTTTAAATAATAACACCTATTTTTCCTCATTTACATCGTTACCGCTGAACCATCATTTATTATTTTTACCGTCTATTCTCTGTCGACGCTAAGTACAAGACAAATGGATTCGTCCACAGACAAACGAATATCTCTTCTGTATTTGTATTCTAGGTTTCTGCATGAGCTCTCCAACACGACACTCTGAATTCGTAATGAGAATTTAGAAATGTTTCTAAAAATAGAGTGCAAGTTTCATGCAGTGAAGTAACTGAATATAATGCAACTGTTAGAACAACATTTTCTCCGTTGTTTAAGACGTAAACTTACAATTTGTTTTTCATTATTTTATTTTTGATTTCAAGGAATTTGAACGAGTATCTCAGTTCTGCAAGGATCTCAAAAAGCTCTCAATTCGACTTCGCCGACACACTCGGCTATTGTGTCTTCTTCGGAACGTCTTTTGTACTCCATCTTCTCTTTCGTATCTTAAGAACCGATTTTCTGTTCCCTCTTATCCCTTAGGTGTGGCATGTAAATAACATTCGAAAGCTTTTGCTTAACTTTCCTCCCCATAACTTTGATTTATGAGAAGTACGGTTCTGGAGCTTGCCGCCGCTGAGATTGAAAATAGCTCATATTAAGTTAAAAAACTTGTAAACTATCACTTTCCTGCAGTCTTTATTGCGTACCGCTGCTGGTCACGGACTCTCCTGCATTTGCGTGAGGTTTGGACTTCAGCTCGCTACTCCAGTGCGGATTTTCGAAAGCCACAAACAAGGTTCATCGGTGGTTACTTTTTATATAATATAATATAACACAATATAGAAAATATTTCATATAAATATAATAGAAGATCGTTGCAAGTCTTAAAGGCTTTAATTGGAAACAAGAAACTATGAAAAATGTTTTGCCAGTAAAATAAACGTCCTAAAAAAATATTTCCACATTCCGAATTAAGAGACGAAAACAAGGGAAGTAAAATAAATAATGAAGTCCAATTAACTAGGCAAGAGGGACAGTCTCGATAATAGAGGGGCTAAAAGAGACAATTATATGTTCGGAGCTCACATGTATTTAAATGATCACTGTAATTAGTTGGAATTTACGAGTGGCGTAAATAACTGCTATTGTTGATGCAGTCGTCTTTGTGAAGTTTTTTTTCCTTTTTTAGTAGAGCATTTTATTTAAGTTAACGGAACTCGATGTTTATTTGTAATTTATTTATTTATGTTTGTCAGACTCAATGCTTTAAATAAACAGCTTAATAACAAGCAGTTCAGTTACATATTTTCGGGTATTCGGTTAATCACTAAATCACCTATTTATATCGGTTCTAAAACAGTTTCGTTTTATACAGTTTTCTGATACCCATTTTAATCATAACAAAAGCTCACTAATAGCATGGTAGAAGCCGAAGAAAAAATGAAAATAGGTTAGAATTTGGAATTAAATGTCGTTTCTAGACAAAGTGATATCACAGTTTTATATCCGTGGCAGCTTCATAGTCCCAGCCGAGAAATGTTGACGCTTAACGAAAAGCCCGCCTTTGTGCTTAATTTGTAGACGCGGCGCGGATTGCGCACCAAATAATAAAACTAACTCTACAATCTCTGCCCAGAGACTAAAAGTCCCATTTCAAAATGTCGAAAGTCAAAGGATTATTGTCTCTCGTTTACACGCATACAAACAGTTTTACTAGGGTGGATTATTTTCTAGCTTTGTGTCTTAATTACGAGTTCTATTATAATGATAAAATAAATACACTTGAATTTATTATTATGAATTTTCAAAGACAAAGGCTTGTAAAGTAACAAAAATATAAGCAACTTAAACGTAATAACCGGTAACATACAAACGAGAGCGGGTATAGAGCATTGACGAGAAAGAGGAAAATAGGTTCCAAAGCGTTATTTCGTCCAATAACCCTTTACGACGGAGATTCGAATGCATGTGGCATGTTATGGCGTATTTGAGAACATCGTTTCCTCAATAATCTGTGCCCTGAAGACGCGAGCCACTATAAGTTCTCGATCTATTTCCGAACAAGAGAGCTTCAGTCTTTGAAAATGACCTACTTTTATTGACCTCCCGAGAAGCTTTGAGATTTTCATAAGGTTTATTTTGCCTCTATCGCAATTTAAATTTCACGTTATTATAGATTGTGTAGCCTTTAACAATTTATCAAACATTCAGTAGTGCTGGCAGCCCTGATGTTGTGGCAGTACGAAAACGATCTGTAGACTTAAGTAATATTGCAATGGATAGGAAATCGTTACTGGGAATTTTTCACGAGTGCTTCGGTTTTCCGGAGGGCACGTGGGGTAGTCCGTTCCGGTTGTGATCGTTGGAATATACCGGCCGGAGACCGTTACGCCCTGTCTTCTGAGAGCTCGGTAGACAAGTTAGCCATTCATTCTTACCTCCTTATGGATATGGTTATTGATATAGCTGATAAATTTCACTGTTAACAAAATAATGAGCGTCCAACTTTACTTCAATTAAGTTAGGCAGACCGTCATGTCTGGCATGACTCGGTTTATCCAAAAAATGCTTTATATGCCAATGGATTTGCTTATTCATTCATACTTTTCAGATTGAAAAAAACTGTAATTGAAGCAATTTGTTTCGTTATGGTGATGACTTCGGTGCTCCTATGGTATTAAAAACCCTTACTCCTCAATAACAGGCAGGATTATAGAAATAATCATTGGGCCGCACGGCAATTGAAGTTGAGATATATCTCGCTGGAACATCCATGGACATCTGCATCCAACTTCAAATGGAACCTATGATCTTTATAACATTATTCACTGTGGTTTCTAAATTAAATCGCATTACTACCTTGTATCTGCCTGCTAAACTCCACAAAATAAACAATAAAAGCTCTGCTGGTTAAAAGCTCGAACAAGCACCTCCGCATTTGCGACATCCGATTTCGGGATCGACGTTATACGAACTTCGAGAATAATCGAACTTACTGAATAAACTCTCTGGATTCTTTTCGGTTTCAATAATAATGTTAAATTATATGATTTAAAAAGTTAAACGGTCAAAATAAACGTAATTTCTCGACCGTTTTAAGGGACCCGAGTGATAGGTCAAAGGTCACTGGGCTCTTCCACATCGCAATAAGCACGGTTACGATAACGGCCTATCGTAGCCTCATTACCGGCCGATATTGGACCACTTGTCGTCGGCACAATAACGTTCTGTAACGTATACCATTACGTCCAATGATATCGAATTAGGTGGTTTTTATGATTTTTTTTATTGTAGTAATTGCCTAAAGACATTTCCGTGACATGAAAAAAAAACAAACATTCATATAGTTGATTAACACATTGGCAACTGGAATTTTGAATTGAGCTTTTAAACTTTTGGACAAAACCCAATTAATTTTATTGATTTTCGTTTGTCTGTTTTTTTCGCGGGAATAATGTCCGTTAACATTGAAACGATTTGGGCGTGACTTTTTCGGCAGATTATACCTATACTTTTAAAACTAATGTATTACTCAGAGGGACAGATCATCAGGAGAGACAGATAATCGCCAGTAAATAATAAAGGACTTATTATAGAGATATGTAGTTATGCAAAGAAAAATATTAAGTAATGAGGACTAAATAAACACCCGTAGACTGGTGTTCTTATTGAGTTCGTTCAAAATCAATGTTCTTATGCAATTTATTAAAAAAAAAAATGGTTTTGTATTTGTACTCTCGTGTTTCGTGAAACTCAAAGAAATGAGGTTCGAATGTAAACACATTCAATCCGGCATATAAGATGCACACATACAAAGATCGGTTGAAAATAAAGCAACGGGCACATTGTGCCTGATAAAATGAAATTGTGGTTTGCGCCGCGAACGTTACTTGCTTGATATCAAATATTTATGGGCGCAGTGGAAAGGCAAGCTATTCTCATGTTGCTCTAAAACAGACATTACATTTCATTTTTAAATTGACATCAGATACCTCTTGTATTTGAATTTTTGATGTTGTACATTTTTGTAGTGTTGTAAATATTGTTTTAATATACAAAGTAAGATAAACCTTAAATGAGCTATTAAAAGTAACTGAACTGACGTCGTGTTTATTTGATTTGGCTTTAAGTGGTAATAAAATAATATTGTTTCCGTTCACTGCTTATCGTGTGACAGTGTTTTCATATATCGAATTCGTCTACGGTGCCTCGGTGTAGATTGTTGCAGGTAAGGGTTAGGGGTCAGCTCGGTATCGGAAGTCTTTAAGCCGCTTAACAGTCTACTACTCACAGTTCACAACTTCACGACACCGTTCGCAAGGAAACCGGAATAATCTCCATACAATGTTTCATAGCTTACCTCTATCTCTTCGTGATTGATTTTTAATGTATTTAGTTATTTCCCCTTTATTCTCTACCAACAGTCAACAATATTCATCGTATTCTGAGGGTCAAAGCTATCTCCACGTCAAATTTTAAAACTTTAAAACTGATGTTAGCCGTGAAAGAAATAATTTTAATCATATATATTTATTTAAGAATTTTACAGAAATATTGATGAAGATCAACAATGTTTGATATTTGCAATAGATCGACATTAGACGTGTCTGATTTTGTGTAAGCAGCCCTTCGATACACGAAATTGGTTTCAAAATTCTCTTGATGCAGGCTTTTATTGACAGTATTGCAATGTAAATTACAACGTATTATTATTTTACATTTCTATAACATTTACTCAACTGTTATACTTACTATTAACGTTTCAAATCTAAGAATTACCAAATTAAAAACGTAGACACAGAAACCGCTTACAGAAATATTTAGAGTTTACAATATACAAAGAATATTTCATGAAGTTAAAATTGCGGCGTTAAATTTACAGCAGCTAAATAAAATAAACCGACAGTTGGAGGCGAAAATATAATGTTTGAGAGCGATTAAATCGACTTCAATTTATGTTTAAGGCTCACCGCTTATTAATATAAAATTTACCATTTTCGGGTCTAATTGTAATACTGTCTGTTTTTGGTTACACATTTTTCCGCAAAAAATATGATTGGATCAAATGCTTTCATGTGAAATAAGTGTACGTGTAACGTAGTTATAATATAATTACAACACTTAGAAAGAAAAACAATTTCTTTACATTCTTAAATTCAAATTATCGTTAAATATAATTTTACAGAATCAGAAGCAAATATTTTAAGTAAATAAAAGGTAACGTTAGAGAAAGGTATTTATTTATTTATTTATTTATTCATGTAAATACCTAATTATAGGGTTTACAAAGGGCAAACCTAATGCCTAACGGCATTGTCTTCCAGTTAACCCTGGATGACAGTGAAATGTTGTGGTGGGCTATAAACATATATAATATATAGCTTTTACATACAAGTTCTATATCTGTATTTAACAATGCAGCGGCAAATTATCTCATTAGGTTCGGGAAGAAAATTGTCTTGGGAATAAGTGTTTCCACTTCTACACTTGTACTTCCCTACCATTACGACTTAAAAGTTAGAACGATTTAACATTAAACAGCTTTATATTTTAAGAGTTTATTTGTAAAGCAGTGTAAAATGTGAGTGAGTTTTGTTGAGTTTATTAAGATTTATGTTACGACTGAACAATAAGATACTAATTAGCTTTTGGAGTAGTACTTGAAGCAGTTTTGCTATTAACGCAAGCGTTGTAGTAACTGCTTACGTTCACGAAGTTTTGTGATATTAATAAATCCATGCAATAAACTAGTCTTGTCTACTATATACATATATTTTGTTCTAAAATGCTATTCCTCGAACTGGATTGAAAATCTACATTGACATGTTGTCCAAATATTGGTACGAACATCAGACTTATAATTATGTGATTTTTTAAGCTTAATATATAAAATCCTAGAACAGCGAGGGAAAATATTTTAAATCGTAATTGGCCACCGTGATAGACTAGGTCTTTAGAACATCTCACTACGACGGTAGATCTGTGTATATTGGTACAATAAAAGGAATCCGATTTGAACGTAAAGTACTATTTAGGAAATAACATTTCAGTCTACCTCCCAAAGTAGTATCGTCCTTTAGTATGAATATAATCGTTACAGCCGGCGCATTCATTTATGGCGCTAACGGCCTGGTATGTCAACAAGTTAAGGAACAACAGGATCTTTTCGTGGTTCGGCTGGCACGGTAAACAGTCGCTCCCGATTGTTATCGATGTAAAATCTGGTCAGAGCGTTTTAGGGGTGGTCATAAAACTCCTCACACACGGTTTCACCGATCCGTATCTCCCCTAATCCGCATTGCAACGTAAGCGTAAGCAGGTAAGGGCTAGGCCTCCCCCTCGCAACGATATACCCGTGTCTAGCACAGGGACGTTGATATGCAGTTAAGCAACACCGTGTCGCACCCAAGTAACAGTAATGACGCAGTAATTTTGAACGGAAAACAGCTAATGGTGATTTTTAAATATAGTGAAATTATTATATGCTTTTAATGACACTTCAAACGATCTCAAATACTCCAATTAATCCAAGGAGTGCGCAATGTTTTAAAATACTTCAGACTTTCACTATTTAAATAGAGTAAACCGAAGTTAGCAACAGGACATTAATGTATTCAATTTAAGCTTAATTCGCTGCGAAAAATGTAACTGTATCCTTTAAAATAATCAAATAAGATTATATTTAAACAGCCGACCTATATCTATACGACGAGGGTATGAATGTCAATGTATGTTAAGTGGCAAATACAAGCCAAACCCTGTGTTAGGGAAATTATTTCGATCACCACTTGTCTTAGTGTGTGCGCTCATCACAGCAAGCGTTCGCTTAGAATCCTAAGTATTCATTACATTTGTAACTAGAGGCATTCTCCAGTGAGTCGAGCTGCGGATGCTAATTGGCTCCAAGGGTCAGGGGTGTCATTTAACGGTTGATATAAATTCAGCCCGCGCAATGGAATATTGCCTTCATAATAATCCTCTCAGCTACACTAAGATCTCTGTATTCATGTTACATTAATTTTTTTTGACTTTCTGAAATATATAATTGTTTTTGAAATTCTGGTTACATATTAGCGGCTAAATATAATCGCATACTTTAAATTCCAAAGATCCATACGTAGATACTCTAAAAGTCAGCACGACAAGTAAAAAATTAAGTTCTTTAGTAGACGTCGTGGTGTAAAATTTTTCTATATTCTGGTGTTCGCGGAATCGAGCTTAAACGCACTTAAAATTACATTCGTGACTTAAAATTCCTTATCATATAATTGACGCCAACGACGGAAGAGGATGTCATTTAGCGGTAAATATAAATTCAAGGCGCGTAACAGAATATTGCCTCCGTAACAAGCCTCCTGGCTGCGCTAAATATTTATATTCATGCCTCGTTCTTACTGGGTTTTATTTTATATGAAAACGACTGTGTATGTTTTCTTATAAGATTCTTTTCACTAAAACGTAAGATATAGGGTACGAGAGTTAACAAAGGCCACTCTGCATGTTGCTTCACTTAAATGATTAAAGATGTTATCGTTCGACGACGTAGAGGAATGTATGCGCTTCAAGTACATCGTAATTCGGAAAATTCAAGTAATTCTTATTCTATGACGCAATTTATTTGCAAATACAATCGCCTTGTATGCGTTTATTATGACGAGATACTTCGATACATTGACTAATTCTTAGCATTACAAGTAAGTGCGGAGGCCGTAATTCATTAATAAATGAGCAGGTAACGGAACACGAATAAACGCGAAGTGTTAACGGGTCCACGTGAGCAGTGAATTAATCAAATGGTCAAACGCAGCGCAACAGTACATTATTATGAGAATTCAGTTCACACCCTGCTTCTTTTTTCCTATGACTTTATGTTACTGTGCGTTCAATTTTTTACTTCTAAACATAGTGGTACAATAAAACCACGATGCTCATATAACATACTCATTTATATTGTACAATACTTTTTAATAATCTGATATTAAATTTATTCTCTGTTTCTACGAAAATATTGATCGGAACCGAAAGCATTTATACTGGTTACAGAGTGCGATTTAAATGACATTTTATAAAGTGAATCGTATAGAATAATACTCTATTTTAAATTTTCTTTCGTAGTACTTCCAAATACAGAATGTTTTATTGATACATATGAAAACTTAATGAAATTTATGTGTATAATGTCTTTTATATAAATGAACATAAATAGCAACATATTGCTATTCATGCAAATGGAACTCCCATTGCATAAAAAATTTTAAAAAAGAATGCCGTTACTTTAACAAATGAATTAGATAAAAAGTTTAATTTCAAATGTAATCTAATACAGCTAAACCACTGTAGTTGGTCTCTAGCTTTCAGTATTGTTAAGTACGAAGAAGTTTAGCGAAACTTGTTCTGTTCTTAAGACCACATGGGACGTATTCATTGCAAATAGTATGAGAACGAAACTTAGTGAAATAGTTTTCTTTACTCAAAAAGCGAACGACATAGAGTTGGTCCTGATCTCAATGTGAAAGTAACAATTATAGAACTTTAAACAGAACTTACTCTGAAATTTGAATAAGTTTTCAAATATCACTCATAAACAGATAAGACCGCGTTATTGTACTATTTTAAATGTTTTTTATGGCAATAGGCTCACCACCTATTCCATTGTGAGACTTAAACGTAACTGGTGAAATGTGGGGGTGTACTACACTCCT
>DWDX01001428.1:0-18762 GCA_018245675.1 Agara michaeli | reverse complement strand
GACAAATAATTACGCCTCGATCCTATCAATTTACACGAACTTTATTCAATGATTAAACTTTATAAATAACAGCCGTTTTCGTAGCCGTATCTTAATAGATTTTTTATTGTGTATTGCTTCATGTTATTGTTACGTCTGGTAAAAAAGATATTAAGAAAGGAGGAAAAAGATCAAGTGAATTTATCGTCGTCCACCCAATTAACTAACTCAACCAACAATCAACAGTGTCGACGTAATTTCAACTTTATTATAATTATCACTAACTTGGAGGTACAGTCAAAGATGGTAAAATAACTTTTAGAAAGAAAAAGTTACCATGTCAATTTTTTTTTAAATTTGAAGTAGATATGTGTTAAATATTATAATACATTTTTGGTATTAATCTGGCTATTTATTTTTCGGCCTTTTTTATTGGTTCACTGCTGTACCGTGTCTCCTCTTATAGTAAGCGGGTTTTAGGCTATACTAAACATTTAATAGCTAGCAAAAGAGGGCGTGAATTTCAAATATCTAAAACCGAAAGCGCAAATCAAACAGCTGAGGTGGTCAAAGTGTCGCAGCAATGTTCCGCTCACCGAAGCGTGTCAGCGGAGGTAACGGCGGTTTCACCGACATTGGATTCAGATCTTACCTAACTTCATTTAACGAAACTTTTTACTGTACAACTCTTACCTTTTAAACAACTATTGCAATAAAAATTTGCCCCGAAAATGAACCTGTGCCAAATTATTGTTTGTGAAATTAAATATAATCAGCTTCTAATCAATCTTACCGTAGAGAATAGCCGCAGCTGTTAACCAAGAGTAACATTGAGCTAACGTAGCGTCAAATACAATCGCTTATTTAATTTTTCATTTCTGTATTGTTGATCGGAACTGACCCAACGCTTCAACGAAACTCAGAAAAAACTGAGGAGTATATAATCATGGTTTACGTTTAATTTACTTATGAGTTACTTAGATGAAGTTACCAAACTTTATATAATATCGTTGCTAAACGAAACCGTTACAAAATAATCGATTAGAAGGTCGGTGCCTCTTTGTGAAGACAACTATCAATGGACGTTGGTGAAAAATATTTTTTTTGTGTGTTGTGTGTGTGAAGTTTATATAATAATAATAATAATACCTTTGGGTCGTTCATACTTATAAATGTGGTGGGTAACAACGCTTTGTGTTTTAAAACAATTTACAGAAACAAGAAAATTTATTATCTCATTTGTCGAATTTATTTCTCAGACTATTACATTGCTATGCAATTTTTTGTGACCTTCTCATAAAGGTGACTCAATTCTTTACACAAAGTGTAAAATTCTGGCACAAATTGGGTACAGGTACATACATAGCTTTGCTATATGACCTTAAATAATTTCCTTATCAAGTTTACAATGATGTTTATCTTAAAAGGTTTTTCTTACCGTTACCGTACTTACTCATGCGTGTAATAGATAAAAGTTTATGAAGGGAATACACACTTCATCATAACTGGCATCAAACCATGGAGATTTTTTACCTATGGGTTGATTACTACCCTAAACCAGACTGACGAATGTAAGTATGGCTGCGCTTTACGTATTATGTACCGTTATGTTGTAGGTCAACGGGAAGCACGTTTGTATTGAAACATAAATACTTCTACTCGTTCCTGAGAATAGAATAGTGTGACAAAGCAATTTTATATTCTGATGGACAACGTTTTTAAAACCAAATAAGTAATAATATGTACATTTTGTTGAGCAAATTATTGTTCTATATAAGGCAATGCATTCTGGCTTCCATATATTTGGTTAAAATGAGATCCAGATGACTTCAACGAAGTGCGTATAAAATCTATTATGCGCTTGCACCTATGACAATAAACAGTGAGGATCTAGAATGTTAATGAGTGTCGGCTCGCGGCGCGCTCTCTCGGGGCTACTGTGCAGATTCACATCGTGGCCATGAGATGTTCTTCCTGCTTCCGGACACTAGCAAGCAATACTAATTATGTATCAATACTCATGACATGAATTCTGTCGGACCTAACCGACCTGTCAATGTCTTCATGCAGTTTTATTATTTGCACTTTTATTAAATTCACACCCGTCTTCAAGCCTAACGATAGTGTAAAGCTATTCATTTATGCATAAAATTTCTAGCCTTTTGGTATATAAATATCACTGATTGTCGAGAGTAGAATGTAAATTCCGATTCGATAAATCTATTGACAATCCAGGATACGGTTCAGTTATTTTAAAATAGATCAATTTAAATGACTGACTTGTTTGATAAATATCACATACACATACTTAATATTATACACATATGTTACAATGTATGTAATTTACGTTAAGATAAACTGACGTTAAGTTACAATGATTAATAGCAACGCAACCTCTGGAATTTCGTCATATACAAACATTCCCTACATATGTATTTAAATAAGTTATACCGAGAGGACGGGCGTGCGGACAGCTTTATGCAATCTAAAGGGCTTTCTTTTTTTATAAGAATAAAGTAAGTGACAAATCCTTCGATAACAGCATAAAGCTGTAAGTAAGTTACGTTTGTAAATCAGGTCGTGTGGCTCGCAAGCTTTGAAGGTATCGTACGTGACGTGAGTTCATTCAACGGTGACTTTCGAACGATTCAAATAATATTTGAGCGCACTATTGTATGAAACATTCCACATGTATTATGAATGTCTTTTACTTGTACATGTCTTATACCTTAAAAATACCGCAACTTGCAATTTTTAATCCATCGTGGTTATCGCAAAGTAACTACTAAATAAATCCATTACACGTATAATTCCATGTAAATTTCAATCGAAGCATGTTACTGTGATGTTGTGAAAAATGTGATATTTCTGTGTATATTTTTTCCTTACAAGAGTCTATCAGGTAGTAAATTGAAGGTTACAATTATAGTAACTATAATTTTCATTTTCCTTATTTATAGTAAGTAGCACGTTTCCTCATATGTTCGCGGCTTTTACATTAATGGCAGTAATGTGATTCAATGAATTTACGAAGTACAAAACCAGTCACCTATGACCATACGACAATGTGCACCAACCACATGGTTTAACTTAATTTAAATGTCAGATATAGGTACTATAAGTTATTGTGAATAGTTACTATACATAGGATAGTAATATACTTATAAGATTTAATTTAAAATCACACAATTATCGTGTTCCGCAAACACTTTAACATAAGTAGGTACATGTATAGTTATTCACGAGAAACTACACAAACTTCTATATTAACTAAAACCATTAAACACAAACTAAAACCCGTCTTTGTTTCCACATCAAGAACTAAGGAATTTCACACATTACGTACACCTCACTCCACAGATCAAGTGTTATCAGCGCGATAGTGTTTAATGGTCTTATCCGCCGAATTTATCTGATAATGATACTGGCACTATTCCGTTTCTATGAGTACATTAAAACAATGTGATTATTTCTTATAAGATAATGTCTTGATTTTTATTACAAGTACAAACAATATTTATTCAATATGATGAGCGCAGATGTTCGCGTAGATCAGTATTAATAAGGAGATTACAAAACTCATTATATTTTACTACAAGCTTATAGTTACTTGCCTTCAATTACGTCATTTTGACGTTGTAATTATTCATTAAATATAATGAATATTTACAAGTGTACGCTAATCATTCAGATGACAACGCTACATACTTCAGAATATTTCTCTGGCACTTTGAGATGAAAAAGGCTGAAAATGAAAAAGACATACCGCGAAAACTACTTACGTGCTTGTAAATCTAATCCCTGGGCTTATACGTAATCCTTACTAGATGATATGCTGAAGTCTTTTCGTTTCACTGGTGCTATCCCGTTCAGGTTTATATACAAAAATATATATATATTGTGCTGATTTTTCTGTTTTCGTTGCATAGAGTGAGTTGTAAAAAAATGTGGAAACACACCGCACTCTCAAGTCACCGATTTTTTTACGCCAAATTCACTTTTTTCTTTGCAATTACGCGAAATTTCAAAGAAAATGTGTATCGCGTGGCGAGAAGGACGCGCGCGATCGTGGTGCACGTGGCACAACCTATCGCAGACCGCGACTAAAAGCGAGTGTGCGGCGCGCCAACCGCTCCCTCTTATAAAAGGCTGAGCCGCACGAGCCTAAGCAAAACCTCCGCCCGCCCCTTTGCCCAAGTGAACTTAATTTTTCACCAAAGCTCATTAGCTGCCCGATAAACTTTCATACTGTCTAGTACATATGCATTATGCGTAACGTTCCTTTTTTCTGTTTTTGAAGCTAATTTACTATTATATTTAATAATATTTATATTTAAATAACTAAATATGACCTAATATAATTACCTATTATTAAAGGTAAAGATGTCTAATTATAAGTAGGCATCGGTATTATTATGTTGAGTGAAACTTAATTACAAAATCTACAATAATCTTTACGTTACTTAACATGTTTAAAATAAGAATACAAGTAAACAATGATGATTGTCATTACGAGTAAACTCAAGAAAAACCGTTTGATCTTTATCTTACCTGAGACTTATAATTTATTGCCTATGCTTCAATGCTACTCAAAGGTAGGCATTTATTTTATTCATATATAAAATTATCTTCGCTCATATCATTACTATATCTAAGAAACCTCTGTTGACAATGCCTATTACTATTGTAATTTATTTGTGTTTCATACTTCTTTGTAAATAATTTCCATATAACAATAGTAAATACTCTCGTATCTACCTTGAAAAAAATACCGCTTACCTTGCATTTTCAAATATTTTTTGAAACAAAGTAAAGAAACTTATAACCTTGTTGATAACCATCGCCCAGTGTCCTGTGAAAAGTCATATGCGACATATAACGACAGCCTTGAAAAAGATATTATTTTATAACAGGCTGTTGTAAGGGGGTCTCACACCCTTGATTATACATTTAATTTTGATTTAATGTTTTTCAAGATTAATTATTAATATTTGCAGGGAAGCATTAGTTTTTCTTTTATTTCAAAGGCAGAGCATTTCATCTCCAAAACCTATTAAAATGACGGGATTCCAGTTTCGAATTAAAAGATGCTAGTTCAGTAAGAAAAAGCCTAATGATATATCTACGTGCATTTAGATCTAATTTACTGTGTGAATGTAAAATATGGGCTGAAATTGAGGCAGATACTGCTAATTTGATGACAAACCTTGAACAAAGGATTTTGCACTGTTTAGCTTGTTTCATAATCATACGCACTAATCGCGTAAAATGTTTCTCTTTACGCAATTATTGTTTATACTAATCTAAACGATCTTTAACTGTTTGCTTATTCGATAAGTCGGTAACAAAATGAGGTTTGGTTTCTACGAATGCATAGTTTTCCAGGCACCGCCCTTCGGCAAACACCTATGTAAAGAAAGAACCAAATATAATAAATATATGGATATAAGGGTATGGCGTGTGGTGTGCAACCTTCATGGAACCGTTCGAGGCTGTGACGAAGCCATTGTCTGCGGTGACTAACATGAGGGTGGCTTCCAGTATATGGTAGAGGTGGTGGATGGTGAAGTCACCACGCAGTAGAGGTCAAGGGCGCCATTGTTCAGAAATTCTTTGTGTACATTAACATCGATAAAGATTGTAATTCAACCAGTAATGTAAGAAAACTGTTAACAGGTAAAAAATCTTAATATGAATTAAAATATGTACTTTGTTGTGGAAGATTTACAATTATTTTTAATTCGACTATATTTGTGTATGAACTTGGCTCAAAAAGATGCAATCGATTATTACATTCAGTGTAATGACTAAAATCTACGAATACCTATACATGTCAACTTCAAACTTTTTATCGCTCCACTGTATGACCGGGTCTTCTCTAAGAATAATACAAAGGTTACATTCCGTTTGGTAGTCCTTTGAGGATTGACAGTTTTGCCTTAGGTGTCTATGTTTCCTTACGACGTTTTCCATCACCTTTATGGCTACAACACGTTGTCCGTACCACTGGTGGTCGCGGAGCTTACTCGCGAGTATTGTGCGCGCCGGGATTTGAACCCCAAATTGTGAAGTTGTTAAGACAGCTGAGACAACCTATTGTCCAATGAAATTTTAAGTGATACTCGATAATACGGATTTTTATTTAATGGCCGCTAACATCATTACCGAATTGGTAATCGCGCACGATGTATCGTATTTTATAAGTAAAATTACTGCTAATAAAATCTCTAACAGAAACCAATTAAACTGTTACTATGTTATACAGTAATATTAAGTCTTTATTTTGTTATTCAGGAGTAAACTTACGCTAATGAAGTATTAAAACACGACCGGATTGACAGAACAAGTATAAAGCTTTTTTCTTAGGAAATCATACTTGTAGCAGTAGAAAGAAAGCATTTTGTGGAATAATTGTAATTACAACTTTAATACCAAAAAATGTAAATTCATTTATTAATAATGAATTAATATCTGCTTCTATAAATACTTTTTCCACTGTTGACTAAATAACGGAATTAATGTTATAAATGAGAAAATTTGTAAATTTTTTTGAAGCCATCAACGAGCAGCAGATCTATGCAGTCGGGTATTTGGCACAAAGATATTTGATAGAACAGTGGCCAGTGGGATATTTCATATCCTGAAACAACACCTGTTACGGTTTACGGAATTAACAAATGTACAAAGCAAGTATATTTGTTTGTTCTGTGTTCAAATTATGTAGACTAATACATTTCCTACAGTTAAACTACGTTTACGACCAATAAATGTATAATAAAACGACAACGATTGAGGTTAAAAGCTTTATAAAAAGTTCATAAAATATAAGAACATATTTCACATTGAATCAGACTTACCTATCTTATTAACATACAAGTAAAGTCGTAAACAACATTGTTTATTAACCTTAAACCTCATTTCAAGGATACGTAGCACGTACAAATTTAGAATGTCCTTCAACAATGATATGTTCCTAGCACGCTTAAGACGCAGGTACGAAGGTTTCCTAAGATCCAAATATATTTCATGATTTCAACTTATTCCGTGAAATAGTTAACTTTCATCGCTAACAACCAAGTTACGGCCTAGCACGTTTCTCACGATCGGTAGTTAAATGTCATCTGATAGCCTACATATTTATAAACAAAACAAACACGACGAAACGAAAAGAAATTTTAATAGTGCCCTGATTCAAGCCAGGGCCACGGAGCCGGCCACAGGAGCACGGTATTTAAAATTTCTGTAAACCATTATTGTTAGTCCACAATTGTAGAGTAACTAGACGTTTTTTTTGCACTCAAAACTTACGAGTACATCATGCCTTTTCTTCGTCAAATATTTTAAATAGTTTGCAGTATAAGATTCACGGTGTTTACTGTAATTATAGTTGAAAGTACAAATGGCAGTGTAACATAGACATCAGATAGGGACAGGCTATGCTTTTCTATCCAATGCTGTAGATCTGAATTATTAAGGGAGTTGATTATTTAAGTAACATCTAACCGTATACATAAGATATATAGATAAGAGGTCGATTATTTCTGATTGATGATTGTTATTCATCATTTGGAAATACAGCATCTTTGAACATTAATATTAAATAAAATCAATCAACTAATTAGGTGCTGTAGACTAATATAGTAAAGAAAAATATACACGCTAGTTAGGAAACAAAATAATACTGCTTGCTACTACAACAGTAATTGCGTGTTACCTTCTATGAATTCGCTATAATACTGCTCAGTTTATTTATAATCTGTATAAACCTGTAAATTCTCGTTCCTGTATTACTCAAACTATTGCACAAACACTACAAGAGAAGACATCCGACACATTTATCCGCTTTCATTGTTGTAAACGTACTTAATGATCTCAATGACTGATTTAAAATACCTAGGTACATATACGTCCTAATGATAGTTTGCAGATCTTGTTAAGTGTTACGAACTTTGATCATCCTGCTGTGTTAGGATAATAAGAGTACAAAGTTTAAAATCAACAATTCTTTATATATCAAGAGAGTTGCAAATAACCAGTCATGCACAATTGGAGGCTGCCGCGGACATCTACAATAGTAAACCCTGAACAGGACTGTGACAGTTAATATTATCTGTTATTAACACATTTCTTTCTATTGATTGGGAATAAAACTACATCAGTCAGACCGGCAAGGATTACACACGAATCTCCTTATGTATGAGCGCTAAATAGAGATTAGGTTCTGCTTTTTCTGTCGTAAACGCGTTAGAGTCCATCTTGTAAGGGTTTCCCCCCGTTATCCTTATAGGCTCAGGTAAATTGTTGCCCGTTTCTTCGTACTACACGAAGTTGTTGGCTATAAACGCTGCTCGCTGTCAATACATGCTTAATCATCGAAGGAGACCAATTTCCCGAAGACTGGTGCAAAGGTTTGCGAATAATATCAGAAATTATGTGTAATTTAAATATTATGTAACTGCAATATTATTACAGCTGTACAAGATTTGAACATCGTTTGATTTTATTGTTAATCACACCTTAACTTTCACGAATTAATAACCACTTCTGGTAAAAATTATTAAAATCTTTCAAAACAAACAAAATTTTAGAAACATATTTATCAGTAGCCTCTTTTAAATCATAGCTTCCCAATTTTTTTTATTTTTACACACTATTAACTAGAGAAAATAAATAAAACACACAGGTGATTTGAATTATAAATTACAGTACCTAAGTACCGATCCGATAATCGATCAGTGGGAATATGCGTACAACTATATACTAAATGAATTTCTACTTAGATATTACAAATTTTCACGGGCACTTGTCAACGTTTAACATATGATACTTAACATGTCCCATTGATACTTCTAAAACTTATAAAACTCATGTGAATCACCAAAAACATACTTAAAAGTAAACGTCACAGAGTAAAAACAATTGAATGTGAAAACTGATGTCAGGAGCACTGTGGACAAAAAATGCTACCGAATTCCTTCACGAAGCGAGGTTTTTCAACTTAAGCACAGTTGTCACTAAAATGTGATTTCGGTTGAACGAATCAATGACTTTAATGTGAACTTAATAATATTTACATCAGGTACTTTTTACAGATGGTATAACTTTTTTGTTATGAGTACTTAACACGCAAATTAATGCTTTATAACAGTTCGACATTTTTTTATTTTGTCCGATGGTTAAAAATTTCACAATTGCAGACAAGAATTTGGAGTTATTAAAAAACAGCCATTTTAAACATAAAATTCAAAAGAATACACGTAGAATAGTTTTAGATTCTGAATTATTGACCTACCTTATACTTACTATGTGTGCTTTAAAATATTATTCAGTAAATACTTACATTCCTAATAAACTTTTTTTTAATACAAAAAAATTGTCCAAGTTTTCAAATTCCAGATTCGGTCGTAAACCACCCGCGAGTGTGTAGTAATAACACATACATACATCCAACGATTCTTATTCAAATCAACGTGTGCAGAGAATGTTTTAAGAGGCATGACTCCTTAAATGCAGAAAAGTTACTTAAATCATTACAACAATGCCCATAAATCTAACATGCCTTCAAAATAAATTGCGTTACTTTTTACGAAGTTCACTGTGCATCTATTCCATGCCTACTAACAACAATAAATACTCATATTTAAACTTTTATGTACTTATTTACGTCATTTCTTAATACGATTAAGTTATGTGTACATACGGTACACCATGATATGATACGACTTTGTAGAAGGACAACCACACACGGTTTTCCTTCTACAAAGATGTCATTTCGCAAAAGAAAATTGCGGTAGTTTCACCCTCACCCCGTGGCGTAGCAGTGGACAAGGTTTGTCCTCCGCGGTAGACAAATATAAATACACACACTCGGAAGTGAAAACAAGTGGGAATGTAAAAACTCCAGCTTAATCCCGTCCAGTCTTCAAATGGGTTCTACACAATTAGAGAATCGTGAAAAAATGCATAAATGTAAACGCAATCCTGACAATTGGCGTAAAGAACACCGTGACCATTAAGCCACCATATATTAAACGTAAACGTAGTATTACGCCTGTAACCATTATCACCATATATTAGCAAATCGAGTTATATGTACAATTCACAGAGTCGTATAGTTTTTATATTATGCCGATAATTTGGAAATCAATGGAAAAATTTCCCACTATTGAAAAGATTTATCACTTGAACGAAGCTAAGTGTTTCTTTATTCTCCAGGAAAATTGTAACGGACGTAAAATGATTCATGAAATAGACCAATTAATAACACATTACTTGTAATACGTAAATAATTTGCGAATAAGTGCCTACGTCAAACGCGTTTACAGACTAACCGACGCAATGAATTGTTTTTAAAGAAGAACATGTCTTTTACTATGTTATAAAGTTTTCCTTAGTAGTTTATTTCCTAATTAATAATGATTTATTTGACATAACATGAACGAACGCGCTCCGTGCATTCATAGGTAGAGTTATGATAATAATTACACCGTTTACTCGAACGTACACGTGGACTTAACAAGTACCTTGAGTGCCTCATATACACCGTAGTAATATTTAACGCGAAAAACAATTTAATGGCAAAAGAGGCAAGTGGCTGGCAATTCAAATGTTTATAGATTGATCTCATTAAATAACTTAACTGGAATTATTTATTTAGTTACATATTAATACTACTTAATAATGTTATACATAGTACAATGTAATTAAATGAAAGCAATTCTTAATTTTAGTGTTCGGTACCTTTTTAAATTCAACAATTTCGCTCTTAGTTCAGTGGGTGGCTACTTTTAATGTTGTAGGTTCGATTCCCTACTAAGGACCGATATTTGCAATGAACAATAGTGGTTATCGTGCACCTTCGTGTAAAAGAACCTATATGAGTGCTTATGTAGCTATAAATACGTATTAGATGTGTTTTTACCAACTTTATAGTTACCATCGCTGGCTGTTTTAAGATCAGAAGGCGTTGAGAGAGTTCTCTAAATTTTATTTGTTTTTAATTTGATAGATTAAACAAAACACTGCATTTAAATCTGAAGAAAAACCTTTAACATGAAGTTGAATCTTTCGAAAATATCAATAAAAACTCTTAATATAAACGCAGGTTTGCGAAATAACAACATTTCATTTTCTTCATAAAACATCACCGATTCGAACACTGGAGAGGCGACCTCGAAACGGTCACAATAGTATTTTGTATCGTTATTTTTCAGCATTTCAATAGCTGAAACAAAGAGACTGTGCTTATTACGTTGAAAGCTGTAACTGTAAATTTTGTAACAGTTGTGTTACATAAAGAGGTGAATAAATGGTTCTGTAGAGCCGCGGTGACTCATTCTTCGCCGTTAGTAAAATTTGGCACAATGTATCACCTTCCTGTGATTAGATTCATACGTTAAGTGGACCGGTTAGTCTTCTTGACACACTGAACTGTAAGTGTTATTTTTTGTAACACTTAATCTTCTTTTTTACACAATTAGAAAATAAAATGTTATTATTTTTTATGATTTACATATCTTATTTTTTATATTTATTCTTATATAAATATAATAAATATAAATGTAATGATTATATTTATCACGCCAGAAATTTCAATTTTAATTCGGTTTGAACTAGAATAGATGATATAGGTATATTATACATAATTTTCTCTTTATCTACGCCGATTCCTAGTTATGAATTTATTGTATACCTAAGTAACGTGCGCAGATAATCTACACATATTCTTTGAAGCTCACTGAAAATTTCGTTTAGGATCCTATTTGAGAGCCGGTACATCTGCGGACTACAGTAACGTGAAAGGTATTTTATTTTGCTGCAAAAATAAAGTTACTGGTTTAATCAGAAACTATTAGGTGACGGGAGGTGGCATTTTGTAAAGAAATGATCGAAAATCAGAATTCTTGTGTCGGCATAGAAATGTGTAAGCAAAACAATGAGTCAGCGTGGTGTTCGCCGGCCGGTTCTTAGTAAGCGAGCGATCTGTTTTAATTGGAGCACATTGCGTTCAGACTCTTAACTATTAGTAAGAACGAAAAGCTTTATTGAAGCGGTCAGCGTGTGACCTCAATTAAACAATGAATAATGCTCAGAACATTATATTTTGAGTTAGTAAACCGTTTAATGAACTTTCATGAATACATTTTACAAAGATGACTCGTCAGTCGCTGTATGATTCAATACCAATATTTTATCAACAATTAATAAAAAATTAAAATCAAAGATTACATTGCGTTTTATGCGACTGACGCAATTTTCCGAATTGAAATAAAATTTTTTTCCTTGTAAGTATTGTATTGTAGTTATTAAATAGAGCGCCAAATGACTGACTTGCCCGAGGCGTCTAGATGGTTAAAGCCGGTTATGGCTATGGCTACACGGGACATTTTTAAATGATGAACATTACGCAACATTAATAACTTATTATGCGTTATGTTTTTATTTTTATCTTAAATTTAATCTCATTTACTGACCGCAGTGATACCTACTCTACTTATATTAGTTTTCGATGTTATAAAACTGCATAGTTTTGCATATTTGAATTCCGTTCAATACCTCATATTCATGTTTGGATGTATTTATAAACACGGTGCAAAGTTTTCTTAACCTAATATTTAGACATTTAAGTATTCCTACCGTCATGGTATGAATTCTCAAAATTATATGACTAATTAATTATGTACATGCCGAAAGTCCCATGCACTGTACAATATACAATATCCCCTCCAAGTTAATGACTTTTCCTTAACCTCAGTACGTCAATTGTTCCGATCAGGTAGTAGGTAGGTAGGTATACATGATTCACAAGCGTGCACATGAGATTCGTCCTAATTACACAAAGGGTAGAGTTAGTGGCTCACAGCAGAATTTAGTACTAAGAATACTTCTTATCTATTTTCCCACTTTCTAATACTATTTCGCAGCCCTTACCAAGTAGGTGATATTCGTAGCCTTGTTACCAATTAAATCTAATTAATAAACCCATTAAAAACGAATAGGTACTAAGTAAACTAACTGACACTGGCAGCTTTAAGCCTACAGTAGGGTTCGAGTGGGTTTCAGTTATCAGAAATTTTCTACAAACGATCCATATTAAATACAGTAAATTTTGTTTCTTTATCTTATATAGCTACCTAAATCTAAAGTAAATTGCTATTATACAGTGGCGAGGGACAAACTTATTTGATCTTGTTATTGGAAATAAAGTATACCTACTTAGACTGTATTAGATACATAGTGTATTTAATTTATATATGGTGTGTGACGAAGCGGTGAGAGTGTTATTACAATACAGAAAATAAATTAATTGTACAAAATAAATCATCATTGTTTTAAACTTAGATCAGTATGTACAAAAGTGAGTTTTCTATAGCGCCATGCATTACTAGCTATCTGACGTGGAAGTTTATAACAACACCATACTCGTAATTAATAAGCAATAGAAGGCACTATCTATTATCATTGGCGGAGGGCCAGGCGGGGCTCCAATAGGCAATAGTCCAGCGCTTCCTAGTACACTGACTGAATTACCTTCACATATTTGTGGAATACCTAGTGCCTTAGTGCAGCCAAATGGCGTACACTCATCACGTTGCGAATTCACATTCCCGTCTTTCTACGAAATAACTCAGAAATGGAAGCCGTTGACCTCGCGCTCGGCATCCACTAACGAAGTCAGAGATACTAAAGTCCAAGGGAGAATCTCATTATTCCGCGTCTATAACTTTAGTCAAATAGCTTCATGTTAAAATGTACGTGATATTTTCACTAGCACCAGGTGGTGTGGGTCGGCAGTCGGAATGTAAATGTGTCGTAATTATAGAAATTAAATAGGCTTTACATACGTGATTTGAATGGTCTGTATCCATGGAGTTAAGAACTGAGAAGTGGTAGGAGGAAACGTTCGATCGCAATAACCGGGCGATACCTAAAGCTGATGCGAGTCCGTCGGCGCACATATCGGATGTCGCGCTAATTCCGCGCGCCCGCTCGGAATCGCTAATGGACGAGTTGACTAGCACAGCTGCCATCAGTATGCTGGCAGCACCCACCGATCGCTACACTAGCAAATCGCTAAAAATACGAGATACCACGGCAAGGGCACCTCATGGTCGACATGGCCTTACTCGGACCACATAATGTAACTTCCAAATGTTTGTTCCTGTTAAGATAGAAGTTACATACTAATACATAGTACAGTCGTTAATCAGTTACTTGTTGTAGCAAATTTTCGAAACTACTCATCCGATTTTAAAAATTGTTTTATTGGTATAATGTACCATATCTAATAATAATAACCATATTCGATTGAAAAAAAAACGGTAGTCATCCCTACTAAAACTGTAATAATGTAACCCAAAGTCTAAATCAAATACCTATTAAATCCTTAAACGTACGCTGTTAAAAACATTGATGATAGAACAAAATAATGTAGGTACTACGGCTGTGTAGAACACATGTTTATATACAACAATTTTACCCAACGTAATTGAAGCACTATTGTTTTAAGTCCTTATATAGGATTGAAAGGTTGTATGAAAGTTAGACGCCTGAAATTTTTGATGAACGTTCTTGGTTAGTAAAACAATTTAATGTATATATCGATTTTTAAAAATCCGATTTCTGCGCTACCAAATATGCAGGCAAAAGCTAATGAATAATATAAATGCCATATAACGATTCACTATTGAGGAAAATTACAACTGCTTATTTATAATCAAAAATTGATTTATTTAAAACGTCGATTTATTTTTTGGAAGCAATACAAAAGTTTATTCTACCCTTGGTTGGATATCCTTGTACAAATTAAAAAAAAGATCTTAATATTTTAATATTTAGATTTAGTGTATTAGCATCTACAAAAAGTGTGAGTTGTGTCTTTGTACAGACCTTAAAGACAAGATAGTATTGTAAATTCGTATGATTACTTACTAACGTCCTATGTATTGTCAGAATATGGCGTTATTGCCCACTTTGTACACTTAACTGGAAATCTAATCGTTTATAAAACTCATAATAAGCAGCCTTCAATATAATTATAATAATAGTCTCATTTTCCGTCGTCCATAACAAAGCTAACTAATCAAATTATATCTTTAGGTAGTAGTCATGTAAACATTTTATATATGGAAGTTGAAACATATTTCTGAATGTCGACGTTTCCATAACATTTCATGAAGTACACAAACATTCCCTTATAAATACAACTAGGAATTGCTAAGACTTATTCTAAGTATTTGTCACAACTGTTTCAGAAGAAAACTAAATGTGCAAAATTTCTTACAAAACTTATTCTACCACGGATAAGATATTGGACTACATGATATAGATACATCATTGTCTAACAATTAAAGCTTTTGACGCCAGGAACATCGATGAAACCTCTCTGGAACACATCAAGGTCCGAGTTGTCTCTGACTCGCTCCGCCAGAGCTTTCTCTTGAGCTAAGGGATGCCAAGCTCCGAGTGTGCACCCAGTATCGTTCCGTGAAACATAGTAGTGGCATCTACGTGTGACGCGAACAGATGGCACGTACTCGAACATACGAACCCGCCGACAACGGTGGAGAGCGAACCAGAGACCTGAACAAATACCATAGTAATTATCACGTTATTATAACCCTTATTAACTCTCGAACGACACGAGTGCGTTCTGCAACGCAGAACAAATATAAACGGTTATTACGACTCTTTGACGACCTTTAGAGTATAATTGAAAAATAATTACTTTGCAATGCAATTTACAATCATTTTGATGCTGGCCAGTTATATGATTTCTGCTATCGCAATCTTTTAAAATACCATTTTAAAAAGTAACATGGATTTATAAGTAGGTAGATAATACTGACCAATAAATCCAGACGATGGAGGATTTCTCCTCAGACGATAAGGAGACGAGTCTTGAAGTACAGCCCATAAATCCCATAGAACATGAGGGTTAAGAAGATGGACATCAGGATTGTTTCGATTCTGAAGTAGCCTGTGATACAAATAATTTTAAATTACTCGTTCATATGTAGAATGTTAAACTCATTTGGCTAGTAATAGTTTTCAATAATAGTTTTCAATTTTCATTACTTTTTATATACCGGAAACAATGGAAAATCCGGATGCTTGTACCAGTCTTCAAGAGTAGAGGAGTAATTACTGGGGTCCCATATAAGAATCGAAATTTCTTTATATAATGAGTCTTCCAGAAAGTTGAATTCAAGTTTTGTGACAACCTGAAACAGGAAAGTAATAGTATCAAAAAAGCTATATCCAATAGATAATCCAATTACGGGGAAAATTTTGTGCCGTATTTTAGTTTACGATATAATCGTTTGTGAATATTCCAAATTGTTTGAAGCCTGTTTCGGGAGCCTAAAAGACTGCTTAAAAACAGATTTGTTACTAGCCATGTTAAATTTACATTAAAAAATTGTCAACTGCATTTCCACACAATAGCATAGCTCATGCACTGTAATTACCACTTAAAAATAAGTCGGTTAACTCATCTATACACCTAGATCACCATTCTACATCAGTAGTATCATGTATATTTTTCTCTGAAGGATACCTGAGAATTGAGGACACGAAATGTCGTTTTTGAACCAACATCATCCGTGTAGTTTTCAGTAGGCGCATTATTAAACCTTAGCACCATGTCGTGAGAATCTGAAAATAGAACGACACTTGGCGACAAACCAGCTTGTAAACACTAATCAAATAAGTCATTAGTATGCTCGTGATGATCGAGATTGGCTTTGTAACTCATACATATAAACAAATAAATGATAAACTGACCAAGAAAAGAACATTCAAGATCTTTAATATTATTAGTTACCATGATTGATTGGTCTCAAATCAGTTTTGATTGCATTAGTATCATAATTATAAAAAAAAGCTCGGATGTGAACACACGACAATGTTGAAAAGAATCGCTAGATACCTACTATACGTAACAATCAATATAGATAGGTAGGTATATATAGACAATAGGGTCGAAGTATTTTATGCAAGCATTATACAAAATCTGTTTCTCTTATACTCTCGAGCCCATTTTTGGCGACGGGGAGAAATCTTTAAAAGGTACCGCGGTGCCGCGGGAGAGACACCAGGTTATGTGGATTTTTTTTCCCCTAAAAGCCCCTTAGTTGTTGGAGGACTCGAAATCCAAATCTCCCAGATGACAACAGACACAGGTGCCCTCCAGCGGTGCCGTCTGTGAACTCATCTATGGTGACGTGTGTCTCATCCCGTAGCTTCCTCCGCTGCGACAGTATGCAGATACCCGCAGTGTCGTCCTTCTGGGGATCTTTCACTCTCAAGGATTGCCTCCCTTAGAAATAAGGTTGTAGCTAACCTTCTTTTCGCAATCTTAAATTAGTTATTATTAATTCATGAACACTTCATCGGCCTTGAAGTATTTATGTAATTTACATTTCCGCTCCACTTAGCACACCGTTGAGATAAAAATTGGTTAGGAAAGTTTTTCAATTGTTTGCTTAATAAGTTGATACGATAATTTTTGGACTGGACGGAATGAAGTTGTTTCATAAATTAAAATCAATAGATATTAAAATGCAGTTAATGAAACACAGTAAGTACCTATGTATTATTTAACAATAAATTTTCCAAAACAGCCATAAACATAATAACTATTTTGACAAGTACGTGTATATGGTATGTATGTCTTGTATTCATTACTCACTAATTTGATATATATCCATATAAGCTTTTTTCTAACGCAAGTAACGTGTCCATAATGATTTTACTACCGGTATGGTGAAACTAAACTAAAAACAATATGTAAATCGACATAGGTAGTAATTTCCATGTTTGTAAGGATACCGATCAAAGTTCTGATTATTAGAAAGCTGTCGTTAATAAAAATATCAAACACTGTAAGTAACATCATTGAACCTGTTTCCTATTGTTTGAGAGAACCTGTTTGGTATTGTTTGTGGCGAGTTGCGACATGTTATCTCTGACACGAAGATAAGATTGTTTAGTTTTTTAACTATTGTGTACGAAGACAGAACACGGGTGTACTAATTAATGGACTCAGGATATTTAATTGGTTCGATTACTATTCTCCGTTACCTACTATTTAATAACTAGTTTTTGCAATAAGAAAAGTTAATGTGAAACGTACCTAATACCTGTTTATGTAATCTAATTATTTACATGAGGTTACCTGAACACTTTGTGAATTACTTAGTTAAGTTTTGTTACTTACATTCTTCAAAAAAAGTCGCATGAGCGCAAGTAATTCGTTGAAGAGTCGGCATCAATTGTGATAAATATACCTAAATAAAATATTTTCATGGACCGATGTTACAAATGTATTATTGAGTATCTGATCAGTCGGTGCACGCAGCCGAAGTCGGTTTGCAGTACAAAGGTGCAAGCTATGAATTATGCAGGGCCTTCGCGCGTGGGTTGATGACACTGCGCACAATGTAAACAATGCGCCCCAACGCTCCGCCAATTAGCAATAACTAACAATATTATTAAATAATGCGCCATATTGGTACAGCCCTTGTGTTTCACACTACTTCACCTTTGTGTAAACTGTCCTTGAATATAAATTGTCACCACAATCCACATTGGAACTAATTAGCAAATATAGGAAAACAGACCTTAACTCGTGACCACTTGTTTTTGGTTAGTATAAATGACGAGGTATTCGAGAAAACTGTTCAGAACTTCATATTTACATAAAAATATTAAATGAGAGGTGTCAAGGGACACCCGGATGGAACGAAGTTCCTTTCGATTAATTAGTGAAGGAATTGTAAT
>DWDX01001427.1:0-18768 GCA_018245675.1 Agara michaeli | reverse complement strand
GTTACACTTTTTTTATTTTCGTATTATTATCATTACTATTTTGAACACGCGGGCGAAGCCGGGGTTATCAACTAGTTTATCATAATTTCTAAGGCTTTTATGTAGCAGTACGTGGCACGAGCCCCTCTCGCGATGAAGGAAGATTTGCCGCATATTCCACCACGCGACTCCAATAAGGATTAGTGGATAAAATATATTATAGCATAAATTTTAATATGAAATCATTCGACAATATTATGAAGGCGAACGTGTCTTAACACGTTAATTTGAGATACGCTTCTGGTAAAGTAGGTATTATTAAGAAAAAACTTCTTGTAATCTAACCAACATAGCATGCACATACAGATAATATGTACGCGAAAGGTTTAAATGTCATTAAGACGACTCACCCCGGAACTGGCGTCGGTGGGATAAGAGGAGAATGCGAATTATTTTCATGGGCGCGACAAACGGTGAAAGGAGGAATACCGCGATGTTTTAGTCGGTCTGTCGCCCCGATTTCCATGATAGATTTCCCCACCAGTGGCTACATAAATCGTCTAAATATCAATCAACATTCCGTTTAATTTTATCGGTAAACACAGCCGTGTACCTGGGTTTCGATCATAAAAACTCTTCAGCGAACGCACCGGAAACACCTCAACGACCCGTTTTCAGTTTCTTGGACAATTGACACATGAATTCGGTTACGTGTCTCCTTAACCCCCCGCCCCCCACTTTAGTGACACTTTCAGAGTCGGCGAACCAATTTGTCGCCCGGATCACGTCAACGATCTCCCGAAGACAATCGAATTAAAACATTGACCTAGTTCGACGGGGTAACGTTTCTATCCCGCCGAATGAAATTATCTATCATGATCTTCAATTAAGATTAAAGAAGTTATCTGCCTCAAATTGAAACGTCATCGCATGTTATGAATATAATTGACTGTCCTTATGGTCGAGTGGCTGGACACCGTGACTGCAAAACCGGACGTCGTGGGTTCGATCCCCACCCAGGATACACATTTGTGTGATTACCACATTTTTTTGTTCTCTGTCTGGGTATAATAAAAATATTGAAACAAGTATTACATCGTATATTTCATATATTTATTGCCTGTGTAATGGTAACCGGAGAGCTGATAAACATACATACATACATACGATATATTACTTATATAGATATTTTTATTACGACCAGACACAGAACAGAAATGTGCTCATCACACAAATGTGTATCCCGGGTGGGAATCGAACCCACGACCTCCGGTTTTGCGGTCAGGGTCTTTAGTCACTCGACCACGAGGCCAGTTAAAAAGTACAAATTGATACCGCGGTGAAACGTGAACATTGTTGTTTGTTACTCCTTGCTTAGTTCAGTGCGAAATTATATTTTTTCATTACAATCGCGGCGATGAAAGCAGCGGCTACTCGTACACCGCCCCGTCTCTGAATTATGTAAAGGAATAGCGCAGAGGTCAAACCCATGAATAATGTCAAGGAGCATCTATATTTTACCACAGAAATTTCAAACCGAATTATATCCACATTGATATTTATTTACGCAAATGTTCTTACAATGATGATGATAATGATCTTACACGTATTCTATCGCGGAACATGCCTGTACGTTTCATTTACAGCGATACTCTAGACTAGCGCTTTTGTCGGCCACCCATTTCCATGCTCTAGGATTCGAAGCCGCACTTAATTACGCACCATGCACTTAACAAATTTTTCGATTACGTTTAAGTTTTTAAAATTAAATATCACTCGACACAACAGCGGTAATATAAAACTAATCACATTGCAGTATGGATTTAGTCAAATAGTGATAGCACGTTACCGCTCATCGTGTTTGTCAAGGTCATGAAGGTCAATTCGAACAAAAATAAAATTTTAATTCTAATTTCCTTTTTGGCGGACCTTTTGCTTTGTATTTTAACATCGACGTTTAATAAAAAAAGCAAGGAGTATTGCAGAAAATATATACTACAATAATTATGTATGGGCAATTGAATGTTAGGGGCGTTTCAGAGGTAAAATGGTCTTAAGCTCTTCCGGCATATTAGTTCCCGAATAATGTCAGGTAGTTAGGACCAAAAAAAGGTGAGAGATAATTCTCCAAATAATCAAGGTAATTAATCGCTACAGCCTTAGGGTGTTGCCAAACGATTGACATCAGACCTGTTAAGCCAAGCGACAGCTGATCGATTTAAATGTCGTAAAACCCTGATCATCACCACATTCATAAAACCGAGATTACTTCCTTAAGTTGTTTTTATTTTATTTTATTTTTCATTACTTTTTTAGTTAGATTTAAGTTTGTCTACAATGAGGCTGCAGGCACTGCTTTTGTGGCGTTGTAGATGTTTTTGTCTCCTCCTTGTAATCGATCGATTTAATAATTATGCACAAATAAATAGCGACTCCATTTTATATAGTAGCTAGTACCTAAACAGGCGCCTTTCATCGTAAGTTGTAACATACTGAAGCACGCTATACCACTTTGCAATTCATATAACATATGCATTTTCGATGATATTAGAAAAATTAATTTACGAGACATTTAAAGATAATTGATATCCTTTTTTTAATATGTTGAAATAGAAATAGTCTTCAGTTGAAATAGAACAAAATCAACATTACTTTTGCATACATACTCTTTTTTTAATACTTCAGTCGAAATAAAAAAAAATTAAACATAACTTTTATATATAAATGTAAACCCATCGCGCAGAATTCATAATTCATCTTTGATTATGTTGTCAGTATTCCTTTGCTAACTCATCCCAATACTTTATCCTTTTCTCCTTAGGCAGGCTAATCATTTTCATTTCTTTCCTTATTTTTATTGCATTCCTTTCAAGTTTCCCCTGGGACACAACGGTAGCCATTTTTATAATAAAATATCCTTATTATTTATAACGTATCAATAATACTTTTATTATTAACTTAGATGGTAACTGTAAACACAATTTTTTATAGTTAAATATAGTTACACTATTAACAAGAAATGGTTGAATCGTTTTGAATCTTGGCAGCTGAACTGACAGGTTTTTTTCGACCCTTCTGTTGGTCCACTGCTGGACCGGGTCTCCTCTCATGCTGAACGGGATTTAAGCCATGGCCTACCACGCCGGCCAAGTGCGTATTGGTAGACTTCACACGCCTCAGAAAATATTATATAATTTATAACATCTCTAAGGTGTGCAGGTTTCCTCACGGTGTTTTCCTCCACTGTTATAGCGAGTGATATTTAAATGTTACTTATAAAACGCACGTAATAAATCAAAGGTGCGTGCCAGGATCGAACCCAGACACCCCCGAAGCGGGAGGCTGAATTTCAAACCAGTAGGCTATCACTGCTGGTTAAGTGATACAAAACTAACTGTCAGTTAAGTAATACAAAAACTTAAAAATTTGACTTCGTTATTCGGAATAAGTACCTAGTATAAGTGGTTCAAGGAAAATTGGAACGTGACAGGCGATATTTTCCACGACGATTTAAATAAATAAGATTATTATTACACACATACAAGGAAATTTTCAAAATTGTCATATGTGTACCCGATCCTTACAAAATTCGCCATTAATCACGCAATCCTCTCAAGGAGATGTCTTTCAACCGTCGTTTCATTGCCTTTATAGACATCATCAAGTGATTTACATTTGAATAGGTAGCAGATTTCGTACCCAAAGGTTGCGCCGTTCCAATTTAAATTCGGAACCGAATATTTCCAACCGATATTGAAAGCCCCTTTTACACCTGAATCAATACAAGTAAACATTATCGCAGGAAGCTTCAAATTGAAGGATAGCTCGACGGAGTATCGGATAAGCAACCTGGACTGAATGGTACTTTGCGTATGCCCTCAAACTTATTTTCCTTATCTTTCCATTAACAATATAAAAACCCGCTTCCTTATCTTATTGTCTTTTGGAATCCCATCTTTCGGAATTGTGTTTATCTTTTCGCCCTTCGAACGGCAATATGCATTGGAAATTGTAACTTAAACACTTTAAAAGCTCTCTCTTCTCGACGAACCGTGTCAATTTGTGCAGCCTCTCCGAACTGATGAATCCGAACATATCCACATTGTCATGTTCATTTCCTACACGTCTGACGATGGCTTGTTTATAAAAGGATCCTTTTCTCGAAGCCTCAATAAAACAGCCGAATGAATTTATTAAACCGTTGGCTATCTCGTAATTCAGAGCTATCGAACAGATCCCGAGACGCTGAAACCAATTTAGCCGTTGAAACGTTTTTGAGGATTTCATGAAACCTTTTTCGGTCGGATTTATGCCTGGATCCACTTAGTCTAAAACACAATTTCCTTGCCGTCTCAAAACCGTACGATCTATAATCGGCCGATGACAGAGCACTTCCACTTGGAACGATAACTCTGGAAAATATATCATCTCCAGTTGTCGATAACATTAATGAAGCGACAACGGTACTTCCGGCTCCCGACCCAGCAACAGTTACCTCCTTTGGATCGCCATGAACTATATTGATGTTATCTGTGATCCATTTTAGAGCCATCAATACACACTTAACCTCATTATGTCTCATTTCCCCTCCAGCGTACCCGTCACAAAAAATCCGAATATGGACGTTCGAAACAATACGCTTGCAATTAAAAGTTTTTCGTGTATAAAAAAATTCAGGGCCATAGTAAATTCAATTTTTATTTATCCATACGTAAACTGGATAACTGATGGTTTTGTTTCGAAATACTGGCATGGAATTGGATAAATACAAGCAGTCTTCGTTGAAGCGTGTTAAACACGTCGCATCTGATGATTCGCTCAAGTCGTATACGGTATTGTTCATCCAGAATAAACGCTCTTTTGGTGGTTAAAACAGAAAAATATGTATAAGCTCTCGTATTATCCTTATGTTAAATTATTTATCAAACAATTTATCTTTTATTTTAATAAACGAAGCATTTATCTAATTAAACGACACTTGAAGAAAAAAACTAAGCTTTTCTTGTGATTTTTTGTTATTGTATTAAACTGCAATATGAAAACAGTGGAGCATCGTGGTGGAGAGTACTATGCGGACGCAATTCTGAAAATCTTCTCATACTCCGCAGAAGCCAACACCTCAATGTGGAATATCAATTATTATCCTCCTCGATATAACCCATTGCTGAATTTGCATCGTGAGCTATTGAAGTAAATTGTAAATTTCAAACACAAAAAAATTTGCTAGCAAATCAATTTTTCTCCATTTTTATTGCGGTAATAATCTAATTAATATTCTATATTCTTATTCATTATTCGACACGTAATAAACCATATAATGCTTACAATAATAAAGATTAGTTCGATACATGATATCGCAAGTGATAAATGTTTTCGTAAATCCCTTCACTTGTTGTCGAACGAGTTAAGTAAGTTAGCCAAAAATGTTTGGTATATCTGTTCAATATAGTTTATATATAATTGTGTTACTAAGTGCAATCATCTCAATAGCTGCGGAAAAAGACATTGTGGAAACAACACATGGATCAGTGTCGGGAAAATTGTTAAAAACATTGATAAAAAATGTGGACTACTACGGGTTTATGGGTATACCGTTCGCGGCGCCTCCTGTGAACAAATTGAGATTTCTGGTACATTTTTATATTCTTAATTACGTATTCATTGTTCAACTAATAGTGATTGGTAAAATTTCGTAGTATTTCGACCTTTTACAGTAACTCTTATATGCTGTAGAAGCTAAAATTCATATAGTTTTGTAAACTAATAAATTGTGTTCATATTTTTGCATATGAACAGAGGAGCAAACGAGCAGGTAGTAGTCAACAACAACTACTACATGGTTAAAATTAGGTGTAGCGGAGGTCCTTCCCCAGGGGAAACGTATACATGTTCTACCATCTCCCACCACTACCTCATCTAAGCTGAAAAATAACCCTGATCTATAGAACAGCGACATACTTAACTTTATTCAAATTAAATACTGTATAGTTCAGATATATCGCAGACAGATGTATCTTTGGGTTAATGACAATTGTACGCAAAAATTTAGAAGACTAATTTTTTTTTTAATACTTAACTTATTATATGAGAAATTTCTCGCTGTATTATAAAACGTGTAAATTGTTACAAAATCGCACTGGTACATATCTTTAAAAATTATGTTTTAGCCTCCTCAAGACATAGAGCCATGGGATAGCGTTCTCTCAGCTACCGAAGAAAAGCCAGCCTGCTTTCAATTTAAAACTAACGTCAAGAAAGATTATAGTATGGGAAACTACGGCGTGGAGGACTGTCTCTACCTAGACATATACACCCCTGCTCCAGACGAAAACAAACGAGCTACAGTAGTTTTTGTATACAATGTATTATTCAAGAGTTCATACAATAAATCATTAGATTATGCTCCTGATTTCTTTATAGAGGAAGATATTATTGTCGTAACAATAAGTCACCGCCTATCTGTTCTTGGATTTTTATCAGTTGAAGAGGACTTACTACCCGGTAATGCCGGATTGAGAGACATAGTTACAGGACTTAAATGGATCAAAAATAATATAGAACGATTTGGCGGTGACCCTAATAGAATAACATTGATGGGATCCCAAGGAGGCGCCGCTGCAATCGACATGCTAATCCACTCAGAAGCTAATGTTCTATTCAATTCAGCTATCCTACAAGGTGGCACGTCTCTGCTAAATAGATATCTACAAGACTCGGTCCGGGAAAGAGCCTTTTCGCTCGGAAAATTATTAGATATAGTTGCCCCTAGTAGCAAACACCTCTTAGAAGATTTGAAAGAGGTGTCTCCTGAAAATTTATTGAAGAATGAAATGAAAGCGATGCCCGACCATTTTAACAAAGAAAAGCAAGTACCTCTTCTTCCTTTCGGTCCTATCGTTGAGACTAATTCCGATGGTCTATTGACGGAATACCCTGAAAATTCGTCGCAAAAAATTTCTATCCCCATTATGATTGGGTTTAATTCTCGGGAGGGACTAGAAGCCTCTCTGGAGTACCTCTTGGAGCCCAGATTTCTGGGTGCCCTCAATAAACATTTTCCATTATTGTTGCCACTTCGAACAAAATTTAAATTCGACCCTGCAGATGACAGTTATTATGATGCTGTCGAACAAATAAAGAAGTTCTATTTCCGAAAAAAAATTGTCACGGTGAATAACGTTCCGGAGTTTGTTACGTATATTGGAGATGTATTAACATCTTACCCTATAGATCAAACGGTGCGGATGTACGCTAATATATCGGAGGGTCCAGTTTACTATTATCATTTTGACTATTACAGTGATTTTAATGAAAATAAAAACAACATACTGAAACTTTCGCAAGTCGAAGATGGCACTTGGGGTGCGGCTGCCGGTGACGAACTATGTTACTTGTTTAAATGCCCGAGGCTCAAGAACACGTACGAAAAACATCACAATGTTGATTCTGAAGAAATAAAGATACAAAGAAAGATGATCAAGATGTGGGCAAATTTTGTAAAATACGGGTAAGATGAACTATCAACCTGAACAGAACAATTTTAAAATTTAAATGTTAATTTGCTATGATATACGTTTTTTATTTAATTATGTTAATAGTGTTTAAAAGCGTTTTATCTCTTGATCGTAATAAAATATCTTCTATCTATCTAATAAATTCTAAAATCGGACGGAAAGTAGAAAAAAATGTATTCATACTTTCATGAGCTGATTATTAAAATTAGTGCTACTACTGTCTTTGAAAATCGTAAACAGAAAATAACATTACCAACGTCGTCCACGCTAAAGATAACAACGGAGTAACCTTTATTTTCTTTTGTATAAGATACAATCCGGTTTTGTCAATAACTTTCCTACAGCTGTTGCTGCTATTCAAGCGATGAATATACAGATTCCACATTCAAATCTTCGTTTTTCTTCTTTCAGTAATCCCACTCCGGATGTGGACAATCCGCTCAACGTGCAATGGACTCCATACAGCACAGACACAAAAGAATATCTCCACATTGACAGACAAATAGGAATGAAGCGAGATATCTGCAAGAAGAGATTTCGATTCTGGGAGGGATTCTTCAAGAAATGGGAGAAGCTCGCCAAGAATGGGATCGTATCCTACAATAAAAAAGACGAGCTCTAACTATATTTTGTATGTTACTAAAAAAAAAAATTATAGTCTATTTTTTGTTATTTCTTAAAAACAAATTACATACATACTTAGTTTTTTTAAAGCACATGACCTGACATCTTATTTATTACAGTAAAAAAAGGGATGAAACTACAACTCAGTAAGATGTTAGTTTACCAGTGACTAAAATGTAATGTTGAAGTCTAATATAACCTTCTAGGAGCGATGTACTAATTTGGTGACAGTTAAATTGGGCGAAACATGACGTCTTTATACGTATTTTCATTATAATATAAATTTAAGTACTACACAGTTATTCATTTTCACAGTTAGTTAATCAAAACATTGGTGGACGTAAAAAACTTCACATAAAAAAACTAAATTTATTTTGGGTAGATAAGCGGGTTATGGTGAGGTCAACCGCGCCTCGTTAGGTACATTTTTCCATCCCTTTTATATTCCACATTAAATAAGGGACTAATGAGATCGCTCCCTCATAATGAACAGACTTACGAGTATTATTTACAATGTTAACCAGATGCAGTTTGGCAAACACAGTTCGATACATCTTAAAGAACATTTTGGAGAAACTTTGAGTGAAAAGATTTTCTCATGAGGTTTTCCTTCACATTTAAAACTGTTGCTATTTCTTACAATTCCAGTAACTTTGCTACAGTCCAAAGTACACGGTAATATAACGTCGATCCCGGAAAGGGAGGCTGAAAATGAAATCACTAGATTATTATCTGCATCAGTTTTTTTAGTTACAGAGAGTTTTACGATTCTGTAAATAAATTAAGCAATTCAAATAGCAACGTATCGGTTATCTGTTGCATATACGGATAAAGCTATTTATCAACGGAAAGAATTAATAAGCCATATAACACATTATCATCGCAGCGGTAAAACTAAACACTCATAAATTATTATCACTACTCGAAAGATAACCAAAGTTCCAGTAGAACTGAGACCGATTAATACTGTTTTATCTAAAGAACACGTCAGGTCTTACTGACATACAAAATGCTCAATTATCTTATACAATTTCAACAAACGAATCATGTCTATCAACATTCCTATTGTGTTTTTGGTAGTGATATTTTTAAGCTTTACCTCAATAAACGGTGATGTGGTAGTACAAACAAAATATGGAAAAGTAGCCGGCATTGAAGTCAACTCGATTATTCCAAATGAAAAGTATTACTCGTTTTTGGGCATTCCTTACGGTCAGCCACCAATTAAGGAGCTTAGGTTCCAGGTATGAATTAGTTTAACAATTGTTGGAAAAAAAATATGTACCTAATTAAAACAAAAAACAATCTGATTATTTCAGGCGCCGCTGCCGCATTCAGGATGGGACTACGTTTTAGATACGAAAAAAGAAACACCACAATGTGCCCAATACAATTTGCCAAATAGACATTTAATTAACTATGGATATTATGGAAACGAAGATTGCTTACATCTTAGTATTCATACGCCAAAACTTCCTGTTGATGCAAATTTAAACTTGCCCGTAATTGTGTTTTTATACAACGAACATTTCAAATTAACTTACAACGCTTCAAATGATTACGGTGCAGATTTCATTATGAAAGAAGACGTTATTTTCGTAACCGTCAACCACAGAATTGGAGCTTTAGGATTTTTATCATTTGAGGATAACCTCCTACCTGGCAACAATGGCTTGCGTGACGTTATTTTAGCTCTCAAATGGCTCCAAGAAAATGTCAAAAGTTTTGGCGGCGATTCTTCAAGGATTACTTTAATGGGCCACCAGGGGGGTGCCACTGTTGTTGACGTTTTACTGCATTCTCCAAAAGCTAAAGGATTATTTAGTGCAGCTATACTTCAAAGTGGATCACTATGGGATCCAACATATTTGGACAGCAAGCCAAAGAAACGAGCTATAGATCTATCTGAATATCTCGAGAATACAGCATTATCCAGTTCTTATTTACTTAAAGTATTAAAAGATATACCGGCTATGAAGTTAACTGAATCGGAACTTTATGTAATACACGCAGATGAATCACGAGAATATCAAAGAGCAGTTCTGCCTTTCGGTCCAGTTATAGAACATGATCATCCAGATGCCGTTATAACAAAATTACCTGACAAAAATCCTTCGAATATAGCCGTACCAGTAATTATTGGCTATAATTCAAGAGAAGGTATCGATCTGACACAGCATTATCTACAGAGACCACCTTTTCTCACATATGCAGACAGAGACTTTCTAATAATGTTTCCAAAAAGAGTTGATTTTCATTTTAAAATTAATGAAAACATATATTTTGCTGCGATTGATGAAATTAAAGAGTTTTATTTCGAAGAGGGCTATGTAAAAATCAGTAAGCCTGGAGAATATATCACGTACCTTGGAGACTTGTTAACATTTTACCCAGTTGATTATGCTGTGAGAGCTTATACGAATTCCTCCAATTCTGGTATATATTATTACATGTTTGATTATAGCGGAGACTTGAATTTGAGAAAAAAAACTATTTTAGAAGAGGCCGTCACCATAGATGGTACTTGGGGAGCTACAATTACCGATGAACTTTGTTACTTGTTTGTGTGCAAACCATTAAAAAAATTGTACAAGAAGTTGCTTGAAGAAGATGCCGAGGAAATAACAGTTATAAATAATATGGTCAAGTTGTGGACTAATTTTGCTAAGACTGGGTAAGAAATCTCTAATTGTAATAGTTATTTTAGAAATTATGTCACATCTTCACTCTTTACTCTTCAGCTGACAGTGTACAGTGATTGGAATTAAAGTAATAACAGCATATCTACATATATGTCTATATCTATAAATTATATAGCTACCTAGTTTTATATTCCATGTACGTATTTCCAGAAAACCGACGAAACCTGATGACAAAGTCGTCTGGAAACCGGCAACTAAGGAGAACAAAGAATGCATGGTTATCAGTGATCAATTACAGATGAAAACTAATCTGCATGCAGACAAAATAGACTTCTGGGACAAGTTTATGGAGAAATACGGAGCAATGGCCAAAGATGGAGTCATCAAAGACGTCAAAGACGAGTTATAGATACAAGTGCAAGTAATGTTGAACAAAATAAAAATGTAACAATGACAATTTTTGAAATAAATCATGATGTTTCATTTTACATTACAAACATAAATATAATAAAATAAACACGTAATAACGCCAGATTGCATTATTAATTTAATGCCGCTTTGCAATTTCAACACGTCAAGCCATAATATTATATACTGTCACTTATTAAATACTACATTACAATTATACAAATTAGAATTCCCATAAGGAATTACCTTATACAAGTTATTTTTATGTAGCGATATTAAGCGTTAATAACAATTATATTTCAAACAGATACGATTTCTTGGCTAAGGTAAAAAAAGGTGTATATTATGAGAATTACTTAACATGATATTTTAAAGTTTCATATCTTCGAAACTACTGAAGTTAAGATAAGAATGTTCAGTGTTTCTGTGCCTGCATCTTCATTACAATTTTTATATCTTCCTTCTTCTTTCTTGTATAACGCAGGGAGTGTTTAATAAAGGATATGATGACCGTGTACGAAGTTTTCCTAAGATATTACTAGGTGTTAGTACTATATCTAATTCAGTGTAACTAGTTCATTACTAATTCAGTTTTATTGGTCCATCAGAGCACGCCGACCGACGGTCTTAAGAAAATATAAGAACGCGTAATTCCTATTTAATTTATTGTCTCTGATACAAGTAGCTTATCAAAACAAAACAGATAAACACGGTGGCCTTATCGCATTTCATTCCAACGATACATAGTAACGGTTCTAAACTGATCTGATTTGAACAATATATGCTATATTGCAACAAAACGAAACCAATAATGAAGGGATTTTTGTATTTTCTAATCATTATCAATTCATTAAATATTGCCACAAGTGATGATGCGGAAATTGTTGATGATACAGAGATTGAAATAAAACAAGGTGTTCTGTTAGGAAAGGTGAAAAAAACGTTTTTGAAGGAGCATAGCTATTATGCTTTCAGAGGTATACCCTATGCCGTGCCGCCGCTTGGCCCACTAAGATTCAAGGTATTAATAAAAAAGTTTATTTTAATAGATTCATATCAAAATACGGTACTGTCCATATCGTTAGCATCATTACGAATAACAAATCCTTGTTTTACATTAAATGAAATAAATCATACTGTATATATACATATAATTGGAGTGCAAAGTATAATATCATTTTCTATCAAATAACAATAAACCAGATAATTTGTATACTTAAGTACTTATTTATAAAATGAAAATTTCGCATAGAAATCAAATTTCTATTTAATTTTTTACTAGAATATTTTTCGACGTGGTAAATGTTCAACTTCTTATCTACCCATAATAAACAATTTCTACAATTTAATTCATATGAAATTAATTTCTCTCTTTCCAGCCTCCCGTGCAACATCAAGGTTGGGAAGGAACCTACAAAGCATACAACAAAAAACCAAGTTGCTATCAATATAGTGCTCGATCAAGGGTCGATGAATTTACTATATATGGCTCAGAAGACTGCCTCTATGTCAGCGTTTTCAGTCCTAATATTAAAGGATCCGCAGCAGTCCTAGTGTTCGAATACAATGATGACTTTAGAAGCGGATATAATGACACCGATGTATATTCACCAGATTTCTTCATAGAACAAGACATCGTCGTCGTTTATATTAACCATCGATTAGGTATTTTCGGATATCTGACAACGGATGATAATGTGATTCCACCCAATGCCGGGTTGAAAGACTTTATAATGGGCTTAAAATGGGTGAAGGATAACATAGACAAATTTGGCGGCGACAGTAAACGCGTTACTTTGATGGGAAACAGCGGTGGAGCAGTTTTAACTGATATATTATTGTATTCAGAAAAAGCCGTTGGACTATTTGAAGGAGCTATAATACAAAGTGGTACGGCACTACAATCTATATTCTTTGACAAAGCTCCACGCGAAAAAGCTTTCAAGCTCACCAAAGCTTTAAAAATTGAAACTAACGATAGTCAATTACTTTTAGACGAATTGCAAAAAATGGATGCAAAAACATTAATAAGCAAAGACGGTGAAGCAGTTGATCACACATTGTTTGACAATTATCAGTTGGCTGTATTTCCCTTTTCACCGACTATCGAGAAAAGCGGTGACGATGCAGTACTAACTTCATTACCGGAAAATGGTAAAATTGTAAATGACGTCCCCATAATAATTGGAATGAACTCGAGGGAAGGATTAGATTTAGTGTCACACTACATTTCCGAACCCAGATTGGTCGAAGAAACGGGTCAAGAATTCTTCATGATATTTCCAATGAGAACGCAATTTAGCTTCGATCGTAAAAGTGCAATATACAATGAAGCTATTAGAGAGGTATTAGATTTCTATTTTGAAGAAGGATATTTTTATTATGCGAATATTCTGGAGTACGCGGTGTATACCGCCGATATAATGGTGAATTATGCGCTCAACCTTGCAGCTAGAAAACTAGCCACAAGTCTCCAATCATCAGTATACTATTACATGTTTGATTTTAGAGGTTTATTGAACGAAAATAGTGAGTACATGGCCCTGAGGGCAAGATTGCCTATGGAACACTGGGGAGCGACGGTCGGCGATGAATTGTGTTACCTGCAACTATGTCAACGTATAAAAAAGACTTACAAAAGTCTTAACGAATTACCGAGCGAACAACAAGAGATAAAAGTGTTAAAAAAGATGGTCAGACTCTGGACAAATTTTATAAAAACTAAGTGAGTACCATCATTTTTAATCCATAATTATTTGTTGTTGGTGACTTCGTAGGCGAACTCATGGACAGAGTCCTGGCGTAAAATGTATGCTATATCTTGTCTCCGATAATAACTTAACACCAAATGCTATTAATATCCTTTCATACCTTTTTACCAAACGAGTGAAGAAGTCAGACAGTTACAAATATTAATTTGTAACTAATTATTTGGCCCCAAGCATCTGTATAACAAGTAGCGATGACTGTTTCCAAAAGTATGTTTTTCAGATTTGTATCCGCACTAACTTTTTATTATCAATGTAGATAAGTTTGCAATTTTGTCCTAACAATATCTTATAACCTGAGACCAATTAGCATATTGAGCTCTTTAATTGGTAAATCTATACATATATAGCAAAAACCACATTAAACCTTTTGTATTAGCGACTAAGAGAGATAAAAATAAGGAGTAACAATGTTCGGCCGTTAAACTTTTAGATTTCACGCAACCACATCGAAGATATAAGTGAAAGAACTTTAAAAATGGAATATATTTTCAGGAATCCTACACCGGATGACGACACAGTACTGAATGGTTTCCACTGGGAACCTATTCAAAAGGACAGCGAGGACATAGCTTATCTTCATATCACAAAAACGCTTAAAATGAAAGCTAATCCACTGGACAAACGAGAGAAGTTCTGGGATGACTTTTTAGCCAAATACTCTAAATTAACCATAGATGGCGTTGTTCACAAAAAAGAAAATAAACACGAAGAACTCTAAGTTTTTATGAATCCCAAAATTTTTCTATAACACGTCGAAATACAACCATTATAGTCAATAAAGTACCGAATTAAAGTTATTTTTACTTTGCATTAATTCGAAAAATAAACTTAAATCATGTAGTAACCTAAAAGAAACTCGATCTGTCAATTTTCTACAATATCGGCCTCTGCAGATACAAGAAAGAACTATACTTGTCTATCATTAAAACATAAAATGGGTTGAACTAGACGATATTTCGTTATCAGTAATATCAATGTAATACTCAGTATGTCGTAGATCGTAGAATTGATTATTTCATCATATTTTCGACAATTTCACATAGACCTGTTTGCCATATATTGTATGATCTGGCCAGATCAATGATTAATCAGCGTTTCACGGTTTCACTACCAACGGACGCTTAACTACTTCGTGAAGTGGTGAAACATTAGTGATCATCGTAAAATAGTTACAATATTGACCGGCAGAGGCACTGATATCGTTTTATGATGCACCGTGGCGGCGGATAAACATTCTGCTTTAAAAGCTAATAATAATATGCAAACAGATGATAAATATGCAATAAAATGTCATAGGATATCAAACTACGTCGGTTTTATGAAAGTCACTCGAAGAACTAGCGAAACATGAAAAAACCATGGAGTTCGCAACCTATTTTACATTAGTATATATCTGTTCAAAGCTTATTATCAAGTAATTTCCTTTCGAAACGAATGCTATTGGAAATATTTTAATTAACTACTGACAAGGATTACTTAAATAACCGAACATCAGTAGCTTTTAAAAGTATTTTACCCCATATTAACGTTATGGCCGAACGGTGCTTGAAATATCATTAAACGTTGACCTTTACAGGATCGGGTCAGTTTTAGTTGACAATTTCACGAAATGGTTACATTTGATTATTCGAAAATATCATGAAATGATAAATTGTACGATCTGACTACGATATTATACATATTTATATAATTTTAAATTATATGTAATACTGCCATCTGTTAAACTAAAAGTAAACTAAATTAATAGGTTCCTTCTAGTTCCATATTTTCCAACAGATGGCATTAGTCATTTATACGATGGCTTAGAGCCTGGACTGTATAATATTATGATTCAATTAGCCTATATACATATATTTAAATATACATACTACTTGTAATCACTTAAGAACTTGTTATTAACTGTGTTTGATTTAATGAACATGAAACTTCGTATTATATTTTTTGTAGCTTTTTATTTATAATATCATGGTTCATTACTCACAGCTTTGACGGCGTAGATTTAAAAAACTAGGTAGGTTTTAGGATCCGAAACAAAAATAAATAAATATTAATTCAAAAATACATAAATATACATAATGATATTAAAGTGTAAGTATTTATTTTAATATAACACTTCATTAAAGGAAATATATGAGTATGGTTGCATGACGCCACTATATCGCCGCGTGACTGTTATTAAAAAAAAGCTAGGTACTTATAGTAGTTCATTTGAAGTGAATTGAGTTTATAGATCAAAGGTTTTATATCAATTTTTCCCCTCTTTGTTTATTGAAAACTATTGTTTTGCACGTACGTGTTATTACTATCGGTTCATAAACAATCTTAACTTGTAAATCGTAAACCGGTGAGATTTACAAGGAGTACACACCGAGGCTTATACATGTAACAATAACAGATTGATGCAGGAAACAGGTGAGAACGTAACCACTTACAACCGGCTATACCTGTTTTAGCAAATTACGCTGTTACGACTGTTCATATAAGAACTGGCCACGGTTTAATTATTGCGTGTAAGTTACCATTAAACTCACGGAACCGACGATAATAATATGACTGCACCGGTCAGCTAACACACGTATGGCTGTTCAACGATTGTATGTAAACGTTGTATTTCATATGAGTATGCGCTAGATCGCTTGTTAAGTAATATATATTACGCTGATGATCATTAGGTATGTCCAGTGTTGTTGTGGTTGAAATACTTGTCATTGTTATCAAGAGAACTTAACGGTCAAATCGGATTCGTAATTTAAAAATTGTCGATTAGTTATTTTTGAAATATTTCATTTAATGATAAAAAAAAAACAATTGTTATTAACAAAAGTTATCCATTTATTATATAATTAATATATTAGCCACTGTGACTTTGAGTTTTTAATTATAATTTTGAGCGGAAAGTTACCCATAGTACTCACAAGCGATGTACGTATGTATACTCGTACTCGTATACTCGTATATAAAGAATATTGTGGACAGACAGGTTATGCTTCGATGTTCAGATGATATCAGCAAATACGTCTGTACAAAGTTCGTTTGAGACTGTTTCAAACATGTTTTATAAGGTTTATTTATATTTTTTAATAAACGAAGTTTTTTGTTGAATGTGACGTGACGTTACGAAAATTGAAAGATTTTTAAAACATTAATACATTAAAATAGTAGGTATGTATCTATTTTATACTGCTCCAAGTTCCATCAAGAATTAAAGAAAAATAATCGGATAAAATGAATATATGCTATAGAAATGGTCCACACATACCTACATGCGTAGATACACAAATGTTAGAGATGACACATGTTAAGATCAAGGAAGTTAAACCAGTCCTTTGTTGAAGGTTATATTCGCTGCAAACAGTTTGATGTTTACCGACGACGAATCACAGCAACTGAATAGAACAGTAAAATTGACTTTGCAATAAACCGAGATCAATGCAATTGAATGGAAATAACGATAAATTAAAAATACACTCGATTTTCTTTATTATTTAACCACCAAAGCAGCTATTACAAAATTGTAGTAATTTGTTTAAGTGAATCGACAATGGTAATAGCCCGTATCAAACAGAACATCCATTGCGTTATCAGCTTTAATGTATTAAAATGTCTCTAGGGTCATTTTAGGGACAACCGAAGTATATGTTATTGGGAATATAGCGTATATCAATAAAATTGTCAGTTAGAATTCTATAAACGTTTTGAAAATTTATTGTGCACCAGTTTACATGACAAACAATAATCAACGACACCACTATTGTCAGATGCAGAAAAAGAAATTACAACATACGTTGACATAGACAACAAATTGTTTAGAACCTTTTTTATAAGTACTCTTATAATATAGATTTATATTCCTTCAATATATGTTATATTAGGAGTTTAATTAGGAGATTAGGAGATTTCAAAAATATTTCTGAAGATAATTAAATTTTATTCTATACTTAACGAGGTAATGCTCTTCATTTTGCCGTTACAATAGCTGTGGAAATATCTCATTTAACCAGAATTATATTAATTTTCATAGCGATTACTAAAAATTTGTCGGATTCTCAAATAAACTTTCAACTCCTATTTAAACAATTGAGGAGATCGCATATCAAGAAACAAAAATACAGACGAATTGAGTACCGCCTCCTTTTTGAAGTCGGTTAAAAATACGTACTTACTGGGTGTCTAACACGTGAAAGACGCATTGTCTAAATTTCATGTTTCTTAATTCAGTAAACTTTGTGATGTTAAATCAGGCGGTCGGAAGTATTATTTTTTATATTATTAACGTAACTGGTGAAATGTGGGGGTGTACTGCACTCCTCTGCCTACCCCTTAGGGGATTACGGGCGTGATGTTACGTTAAATGTGTATAGATTTCGTTGCGATTTTTTTCTTTACCGTTATACATAGTAAATGATATTTCATTTCAAACATCTTTTATTTTTGACTTATCTTTCATTAAAGCAATGATGTTGAAATCTGTTAAACCTGTGTTAAATCGATTTTGTAATGATATTTACTGCGGATAAGCGGATATTCGGTGCAACATAATGATTGGTGATTTTTTAACGTGAAAAAAAGCAAGTTTTTTCCAAATAATATCACTACATAGTATAAAACAGTCGCTTTCCGCTGTCTGTCCCTATGTTCCTATGTATGCTTAGATCTTTAAAACTACGCAACGGATGTTGATACGGTTTTTTTAATACATAATGATTCAAGAGGAATGTTTATATGTATAACTAATCCCGGCCATCTTCGTACAGCCTCACAATCAATAAATAGTTTAGTTACACCGATACCTGTACCGATTTTAATCATATTTGACGGGACGTACATCAT
>DWDX01001426.1:0-18770 GCA_018245675.1 Agara michaeli | reverse complement strand
ACCCAACCCGGAATTTGAACCCAGGACCTCCCGATCGGCAGTCGCGCTAGCAACCGCTCGACCAACGAGGCAGTCAATAACCTAGAGAATGTAGCAGAAATCTTTTTTTTTCAAGCTTTCACTGGTCCACAGCTTAACCGGGTCACCTCTCACAGTGAGAGTTTTAGGCCATGATCTACCGCGCTGGTCAAGTTCGAATTGGTAGACTTCGCACACCTGAGAAGTATTAAAAAAATTGTAACATCTCCAAGGCGTGCAGGTTTCCTCGCAACCTTTTCCTTCACCGTTACAGCGAGTGATATTTCAATCGTAAAAGAGGTGCGCGCCAGGATTTGAACCCACACCCCCGGAGCGGGCAGCTAAACTTCACTAGGCTATCGACGCTCAATGTACGGTACATGTATAAGTATTCAGTTATATTCCGCTCCAGGTATAATACCGATCGAGGGCCACATCCCGACGCTGACGGACGAGATGTACCCGAAGTTCCTGACGGTGGGGCCGATGGCGCGCCGGGCGCACGACCTGCCGCTGCTGCTGGGCGTGCTGGCCGGGGAGGGCGCCGCCCGGCTGCGGCTGGACCAGCCCGTGGACATTGGTCGCATCAGGGTTAGTTAACAATAATAACCCATTTCAAATCAGGCAATTGAATGCCTGCGTAATGGTAACCGGACAGCTGATAGTGTATGTATACTTACAATATAATACTTATGTAGATATTTTTATTACATCCAGACACGGACCAAACAAATGTGCCCATCGCACAAATGTCTGTCCTGGGTGGGAATCGAACCCGCGACGTCCGATTTAGCAGTCGCGGTCAGGAACCGCTCGACCGCTAGGCCGGTCGCGAGTCGTGCGGATGAGTACATAGCGGCCCAATTGCAGGTGTACTACATGCTGGAGTCGAGCAAGTCGTTAGCGCTGCCGCCCGTGCAGCGCAGCGTGGCCGCCGCCGTGCTGCGCGCCGCGCGGGCCCTGAGCGCGCGCGGCGCCGCCGTCTGCGAGGTCGGTGAACCGCCGTCGAACTAAGCTGACTAATTCATTGATTCGTTATCGGAGATTTGATCTATTGATTCAATATTGCCAGTTTGGCTCATTGATTCAATATCGCAGATTTAATCCTTTGATTCGATATAGCAGACTTGATCGACTGATTCATTATCACAGATTTGATTGGGTGATTGATTTTTAGGCAAACCTGTTTATTATTTCGCCTTTTTTCAGGAGAAATTCGAAGAACTAGAAGATTCCGTGGAAATGGCAGTGTCTGAATTCTTCTCGATGAAAGATATTCCCAATATGTTACAGGATCCGGCAAATCCGAAGGTGTGAATGTTTCTCATTTCAAAATTGTTTATGAATTCTTCAATTACGTTTTAGTTGATTATCGATGACTCTGTTTGAATAACACCGAAGCGTTTAATGTCTAACTTGTAAAGAGATAGTCTCGTGCGCTGTTGTTTAATGATTACGATGACGACGGTGGTGCAGCAAGACAAGCGGCTGGCGGTGGAGCTGGCGCGCTGGGCGTGCGGCGGCGGCTCGCGCTCGCTGCAGACGCTGGGCTTCGCGCTGCTGAGCCGCGACGGGCTGCTCGTGCCGCGCGCGCGTCGTCCCGCCTACAGCGCACGCGCCCGCCGCCTCGCGCAGCGCCTCACGGTACCCGCCCCTCTACCGCTCTCTAACTCTCTCGCTCACACTCCTGCATATCTTCACTTGGAGTCTCATCGAGTTCCCGCTTATCCGACCGTCACGGCTCGCCCTCTTTGTTGCCTGAGAACTGAAAGAAAGGCGGTACGATGGTATGACGACATGTCTTCGTCAATTAATTTGGGGAAAACGTGCTCGTATCACAGTAACCTGTGGATTTTTTTCTTTAAAAAGCTATGAAAACGCAAAGGAACAGTGGAATGAGTAACAAACACTGCAGCGCCGTGAGGTAGTAAGGTGTGTGTGGTGTCGCAGAGCGCGCTGGGCGAGGACGGCGTGCTGCTGTACCCGGCGCACTGCGGGCCGGCGCCGCGCCACGGGCAGGGGCTGGCGCGCGCCGCCGCCGTGCCCTACGCCGCGCTGCCCAACGTGCTGGGGCTGCCCGCCGCCGCCGTGCCCGCCGGCCGCCACCGCCGCCTGCCGCTCAGCGTGCAGGTGCGCGCCGCGAGCCGTCCTTGTTGCCTCTACATTTAGAATGACCTGCATCTAAATATAAATCGTATAGATATGAATATGCATTTATGAAATTACCGTACATTACTTACGGTCTTCTTCCGTCGTAACTTCGTACCTTATAACACTAATGAAGTTATTTTAAAATGTTAAAATTCAATTATTATTTACAGTTATTAACATTTGTTTGAACAGGTCATAGCAGCTCCATATCAAGACAGGCTGTGTCTGGCGGTGGCGAGGGCACTTGAAGAAGAATTCGGAGGATGGCAACCCCCACAGTGACAATATCGAAGTGAAATGTATTGCATAAGACGTAAGGGACAAAGTGACTCTATATTGTACCTGTAATATTTTTACATTTTTTTTTTTTATTATTACCTGTAATAGTGATACTATATATATCAAACCACAAGTATGGCGTGGTTCATTTTTCTACATGGCAATTTTAAGTTGGTATTATTGTTACTGTAACATGATATTTAATAAAAAAATCCTGTCTTTTTATAAGCTACGTATTAATCGATGTTCAGATGTATCTATGTGGTTCTCTGTGAAATATAGTTATATAAACATTCACAAATTCTACATACTAGTATTCTACATAGTGTAAATTTGTTTTCTCCAGTTTTAAGAACTTATGATATCGAAGTAATCGTAATGATTCAATGTTAACTGTAGTTGAATTGTTAAATTTGTAAATGTCTTAAAGAAATTTTATTTTCTAAATGTAACTATTCATTTTTCAAATTTCGATAAAACACAATGATTTTGCGAAGAGAATATATACACCTAATTAAAGGGAAGTATGGTTTTTTTAATAGGATTTCGTTTTTTTGTTGAATACGTTATGTATAAGTATGTAGTCGCAATGCACTGTTCGCCATTTTTATGTATTTTATGTAAGAAGACGCTTATATAATCCGACAAAAAATAATACAATAAGTATTTCTACAAATATATTATATGACTTACGTTATAAATTAAACTCTATTTTCTAACTTACTGGCTCTTATATCAAATATATTATATACTAGAATTATTTCAGTCTTGTATTTTTCTATTTCCTATCAATTTGTATTCATAAGCTGTGAGTGATATTTAGTTGGGAATAATTTGTAACGTACTCCTTGTAAACTTCTTACTGTGGAATTGATGTTAAGAGACAAATAAATGACGTCCTCGTTATTATTTTGTATTATTTTTAAAAACTAGGGATCGCAAAAATGGTGTTTCTTTTAGTTACCTACGAGGGGAAATTTTCGAAAACAACTTTTAGAGGTACAGAGATTTTCATAAGGTGATAGGTACTGGGATTTCCTTGAAGAGATATTTTTCTACTTTCTCCTGGTTCAACTTGGTTATGGGATATGAGCGCAAAAATTTTCATCATGGCTGCTTATTTAAAATCCTATTTTACGATTACTAGATTAAAATTACATTACATTACATTAGTTTGGGCATTATTTATATATATATGTGATAAAGGTATTGGAAGTATCAAAAAGAAAAACTGTTTAGATTTAAAATGCGTGCCGATGCTTACCTACAAGATAAGCATTTAATGAACGAATCCACAAACTATTATACCGTCAACACTTATCCATGTCTTAATTTCTTCCTATCATAAGTTGCTACGCTAATAATGCTGTTTGCTGAGAAATTTATAAATAGAAAATAAAAAATGAGCAAAACCTTATCATGCCCTTTGTAAAATAACAACTTGTAAATTTTTGGTAGCAGCAACACAAACTACTAAAAGTAATAACACAACACTGTCATACAGAGCACTCGTCGTAAAAAATTATAATATCAATCTTCGTATTTCAGGACACATCGTCAAAAAATATAAATAAGTAAGTAACAATATCAGCTTTCTGCTTAGTACCTACACCTAATTTTACATAACGTGTGAAGTTGATTCAAACGTGTTCACTGGATAACCAAATGATGACCAACGATGAAGGCCATTGGTGTAATATTATATCAACTTTAAATTCGTCGCTCGTCACAAAAAAGGTCCGTTTAGACATTTGTCGTTAGACATTACAGAGTGATTAGAGATGGACTATACAAATCGGTAGCAAAAGAATCCAATGACAAATTCAATTCAGATTCAATTCGATTGTGGAAATTTTAATCGATTTTGATAAATTCAGAATGCTTAGTCGTGGTACTGTTATTAATGTTATATATTATCTGTGGTTGAAAGTGCAAGCGTGCTTTTTACTAAAAAAAATGATATTGTCCTTGGTCCATACAAATTAAATAATGATGTAAGTTTTCACTTCCCGCCGTTTTGCATTGTCAGATAGTTTGAACTACATCAATGTAAGAGTCGCGTTCATTGTACCTTAATTTGCTCTACTGCGCAGTGGTGTTCCTTTGAATTGTAACATTAGTTTTACAATTCACATTAAATTTCGCTTTCATTTAAATGAATTGGTCCCTAAAATCATTTTTGCAGGCATTAATTCTACAGATACCACAATGGGCGATCTATATGGCCCATTATCAGATACGGAGATACGTAACAAACTTGTGGAACATGGCTATCCTGTTATGCCAGTCACAACGTCTACGCGAAATCTATTAATAAGGAAACTTAACTTACTTTCTGACAACAACTTCAAGGTGAACAACGTCGACGAAAGTAATGAACAATGCTCAGAAATGTTTCCAAAGTACTCATCAGGTATACGATTATGTTTATCTCTTGACAAAAAGATAGCTTTGAGTAAAAATTGCTGTGCTTTTCTGAACTTGCTTACTTGACCAACGTAATGTTTTAAATGCAATTTGTACGAATACATTCAAATATACTGCAGTCAATACGAAGGGTGTGGAAATAATATCACTTCTTGAAAAACGAAATATGCTCAGCTGAGGAATGACCATCATATTTTTACAGATTTTGCAACTATCGACAGAATTGATTCAATGTCTGATGCAGAACTTCGCAGGAAACTGGCTGAATATGGATACCCTATAATGCCAATCACAGCGACGACACGAAACGTTTTAGTACAGAAGCTAAAAGATCTGCTAAACAGCAAACAAATGGACTGCGAGAGTATTAACATGAAATCAGATAACAACTTTTGTTACCCGACATGTTATAACAGTAATCTTGATGCCGAAAGAAAATCCTCCAGCGCCTACTGGAGCAACTCTAGACTGACGGATTATGTTTCAAGTTCACTTCAAGCAAATGGTATTTTCTCAATAAATTATATTCACCCGACAATTTCATCCATTTCATATTCGGTATCAACTGCCTTAAACGTCTCACCGCTGCGTTCGTCAAAAAGCGGGGTCTTATAACGTGACAGGCAGCGGGCCTTTACTGTGTTTTATTTAAGGCCCAGCTGGATATTTCAAGATTTACACCAATTTCATTGGCAAGTGCTCATTATATTACCGCAATAATGAAATGTCATTAATTAAATAAAAACGGAAATTTAATGTACTATAATATAATAACACTACTACACTACATCACATAAAAACTTACGTTATAGAACTTGAGAAACTCTGACATAAATAGTAGCTATGTTCAATTACGCCCATTAAAAGATTTAAAGTTGAATCATTCATCCTAACAATTTTAAGATGGATAATTCATAATAATAATGATGGCAATTTTTTATTTTTATGCTTTAATGTTACGTCCCGTAACGGGTGGGCAGAAAGCACGGAGTGCCAAATATCTTGACCCTTATGAACCTAATGCGCCTCTTCTACACTTCTTACATACTCTTCCACTCTCTTCATACATACGCGCCGGTTTAATAATTATAAAATCTTTAGTCAACAGGCAATGACATAATATGTGCTAGCCTTAATAGTCGCTTTGACATGTAAAATATAAATATGAAGCATTTTATATAAAAGTACAAAGAATGCGTCCGATAAAAAATATAATATGATGTATCAATAAAATATAATTAGTTAAAAATTATTCTAGAATGAAATATCATAAAAAAATATTCTAGGTTGCTTTCAATATTTTTTGATAGCAGCAACACCAACAACCAAATGTAACGACGTTCTTAGCGCGTGCGAGATGACGCGCCGGTGAATTTTATTTTTTAGAATTGATGTCATTTTTCGTTCTCACGCCGAAACTGAGGTGAAATAATATCGTTCAGCCGCCGCGAAGTGTCCTCGCGAGTGACAGTGAATAAAACTCGTTCGTTATTTTTGCAGATTTCGCAATGGCCGATCAAGTCGATGCAATGTCAGATGCGGAGCTCCGCACGAAACTCGCGGAACATGGGTTTCCCATCATGCCGATCACGGCGTCCACCCGGAAACTGTTAGTGAAGAAGCTCAAATTGGTGCTCGACAATAAAAGCAAGCCGCGTAACAGCGTCGAGAGCAAGATCGAAAATACGCGGTCTCTCGCGAGATATTCCAGCGGCGAGGACTCCGATTTCGATTCTAGCAATGTCAAGGAGCGTCGCGGTCGCCGCGCCACCACGGGCGGCGCCATGCTGCCTCCCATCGCCAAATCGCGACGCACTCCATCCAAGAAGGACTCCCCCGTCAAACGCGACGATAAGGGATCAGAGTCTGAAGAAGAAAAGTCTCCGGTTCGCACGCACGAGGAGGTGGAAACGGTCACGACACGTCGAGTGACTCGCACGTACGCTGGCAACGAACACGAAGACTATGAAACTGGCTCCGACAGTGACGTCGACGCCGACAGAAAGACATCCAGTCCGTACAGGAGCAACTCGAGGTCGAGCGACTACATCTCGAGCACGCTGCCCACGACGGACGCTGCGACGAGCCCGTCGTCTAAAACATCCATATTCTCTCGACCGTCTCTCTCACCCACTTACACATCTACTCTATCGTCTTCTGATCATTTGAATTCGATCCGCTCCAGACTCGGACTCACTTCGACGCTCGCAGACAGGCCTGCGGTCAGTACCTACGCGTCGAACTATGCTAGCGCTCCGTATCAACCGTCCACCTCTACTGTGGACGAAGCGGATTCACCTTACTTGAGCAATTTCACACGACGCCTTTCAGCTTTGAAAGCGGACCCTCCTAAGCCGACCTCTTATTTAGACCGAGAACCGAATAATGGAAGTACTTTATTGCCACGCAGGTCTTACATCACGGGTCTGTCCAGGTCCGATGTGGTCGATTACAAAACGGCCAATGATAGGAAATTTTTGAAAAACAATCTCGTGTCTCTGGCCCTTGTTGTGTTAGTTGCACTTTTTTTTTTTTGCTTATTTTTTATGTACATAGTTAAGAGGAATGATATAACATCAGTGGCGGATGATCAGAACAGTGTAATTCCAATATGTCAATTAAATATACCGGGGAACAGGCAGGGGGTCAATTGTGTTCCGAAGGAGCAGGTCAGCTATGCCAAGGATTTGCTCAAAGTGATACATCCGGAGCTGACGGCCAGGGCTGCGGCATATAAATGTGGAAAGGTGGGAGCACTGCCATATATGACTGAACGGGAAATTTTGGACATGGCAAGTGCAAGAGCCGAAGCCATCGACGCCAGCCAGTGTCGCATCGATCTGAACAATTTGCAAGTTTTGCTCATAAATAACCCAAGATGGGGACTAAGCGTTATCAAGCTCAAGAACTTGTATACTAAGGATTTGGAGTATACAACACTCACAACCACCGAAATGGTTGTGCAACAGAGAAACAAAGGAGGTGTCGCTTTGATCCTCTCGGATCCATCCACCCCGCTGTCATGCTTATTTGTCAACACTCTGTATTCCGCAGGATCCACAGTTGTAATCGTTGGCCTCATAACTCTCTTAGTGTTCGGCTTACATAGATTGTACAGATTGTATATGAGTTATCAGAAGAAAAAAAGTGAGGAAGTATACTCCATGGTAGAACAAATTATCGATGTAATATCGCAAGAAACTGAAGATAGCGGGGAACCATACATATCGGTGGACCACGTTCGTGATACTTTAATATCGCCACAGAATCGTGAGAAAATGTCTTCCACTTGGGACGCTGCTGTTAAGTTTATCCAGAAGAACGAGAGCCGAGTGCGCATGGAGGTGCAGTCGGTGGACGGGGAGGACTGTCGAGTGTGGAGGTGGATTTCGTCCAGCAGCCCCAAACGGAGCGCGGCGTGGCAGGGCCAGGCGTTCGAGACGCAGGAGGGGTCCGTCAACAACCTCACCGTATCGCCGACGCCGTGCTTGAAGATCCGTCACATGTTCGAGAAGAACGACTCCAACCCCAACCTCAGGGCCGTAATTCAGGACGCGATATTGGAGAAATGTGACCGTTGCAACATCTTGCACATCGACGTGGAGAGGACATCGTGTTGTGTGTATGTGAAGTGTGCGACGCCGACCGACGCGGGCGTGGTGTACCGCAGCCTGCACGGCTGGTGGTACGAGGGCCGCCTCATCACGGTCAAATACCTGCGCCTGGAGCGGTACATGCAGCGGTTCCCAAACTCCCCGTCGTCGGGGCCTTACCTCAAAGCGACCCGCCAGCGTCGCTCTTGGGACGAGTGACTTGATCTTTAGCGCCCGATTCAAAGAGTTAATTTATAACTCAATACAAAAAGAACACTGACATTGATTGTCTTAAAATAGCTCCAGGGATTATTTATTGCGAATTTTTTATTTGATTCATTGTTGTTCTGTAAACCGTCTTGATCATTTTTTTATACAATTATTTGTATGTGAAGATTAGTTTTACGATAAACATTGCTGTAAATGTAACTTGGTTACTCGCTTCGTGTAGGTGATGTTTTGTGTTCACGGTAGATTGGACGGTTTGTTTTAAATAAACGGACTGCTCATTTTTATGTTAGTTTCATCGTGTCTATACAAATAATAGGTACCTGCTCGTAATTGCATTGCATAATACTTCATTTCTGACATATAGTAATACAGTGAATAGATATCACAAAGTTTTAGAACATTACTTCCGCGCATCTCAACTTAATTGTAAATATGTGACATCACAAAGTTGTTTTTGTAATTTCTATTAGTTTTAAAGTCATAATGGCTCGTAGCTGTTATTTGAATTTTACTGTTTTGGAGAAGAATTTTATTTGAAAAATTGTTAGATTTTAAGTAGGATAGGTATCTATGGAGTTTAATATATATATCGTGCACTACGTTTGTGTTTACCTGATAAAATGACTGTTACAATTTTCAGTGCGATTTGGTTCATGTAATGCATTTGTTACTAATATATCTATATATGAAGCTCCATAAAGCGTAACTTTATTTTTCTATTTGCCACTCAAGACTTATTCGGTGAACGCCCTACATATTTAATGGCGCAAAATAATCTGATGCCGTGTTTATTTCCTTAGATTGACATTAATTTTATTTTAAGTATTCTTACTAACTTGATATTTACTAGCCTTATTTTTATGGATTGATTTTCACTTTTTAATAAATAACGTAAGAAAGACATTCGTTTCATTTTGACGTTCGAGATAAATGTTCACAGATACATATAAATTAACCTATGCCTTATGTAAATGTTGTATGTACGGATGTTATCGGTTATCTTGAATAAATTCTACACAGATCCGAGTCAGAAAATCGCCTCTGACGTCAGATTTTGGTTCCATCTTTAATTTTGCCTCATACCAGCTCTCCGAGGTGGTTTATTTCCAACTTCCAATGCCAATTGAGTTATACCGTTTAATCTGATCGGGTAGTTATGGGAAAAATCTTAACTGAGCCAACTTATTGATTGGAGCACTGTAGTCAAATATCATCCTTTAAACTAGAAAGAAGGAAAATAATGATTTATTGCATTATAACTAGATACTAATCTATAAGACTCCTCAAAATTGTCATTATGGCTAGGTTTGGGTGTGGGATAAGAACTATAATTTGGTTTGAATTATTTTCCATTACACATAAAAGTAGTAAATAAATCATATTCACATCACATATTTCACTAATTAAAATTACATAATAAGTAAACAGCACCTACCAAATACTATGTACCTCCATATCTTAAGTGATATCATTTGTTTTTTTATTTCAAAGAAAACATTTGTAAACTACATACAACTTATTTCAAGCGAGTGGGTGATTAGTTGCTTCTCTGGAAACGACCAATTTTGTTTTGTCTAATATTAAAATGATACATTAACTGGTGAATTGTGGGGGCGTACTACACTCCTCTGCCTACCCCTTAGGGGATTACAGGCGTGATGTTACGTTTAAAATGATACATGTACAAAAGAAAGGCATTACATATTTGAAGAGTTAATAAAGTATGTCAAGTTCAATAAAAGTACAATTAAAACAACTATAAATGTAGAACATTTTAGGTATTCTTATATTACGGCTGAGAAATAAATAAAACAACAAATTTTAATAACTAAAACCACAATTTTTTTTATAAAACCAACAAAATACACTGTACTACAAAATAGACGATAATATTCAAATAACAAAGGAGCTTTCAAATAACTTCTTTATCACAGTATAGTCAATAAATGCATCTTAAATATCGGTACATTTTAAAGACAGTGTTCATTCTATAGCCGCCAACTTCCACCGTTCCACCATCACCGACAGATGTGTAGTGCGTCGCAGAGGGTGCCGCAGGAGCGCGCGCGGCTTTCAGTCGGTTTTTTAATATCCTCTAAAAATAAACTGGCACACGGTTTCAACTGTTAATTGCACAACATGTATATTATTTTGTGTTCCAGATCAATCCATTCATTTACACATGAGTCTAGTTCCGAAAACGTCCTGTAATACACTTACGAACATAATGTTAAAGATGCAAATTTGCTTTGACGTATTCGCAGGACTCCTCATTTCTTATACATAATTCGCAAACGGGTAAACGGGTACAATGACTTTCACTGCTCATGGTTCTGACAAACTTCTTATTTGTTCATATTCAATTGAAAATTAAAATAGCTGTGATAGCTTAGCGCTTTTAAATTCAGCCTAGTCCTGGAGGAGTAGGTTCAAATGCTGGCACGAACCTCTGACTTGTTAGATGAGTTCTTTGACTTCAAAAATTGACTATCTCCCCCTATAAAGCGATGAGCGGTAACCATTAAAAGGTCGGGAAATGAAAAACGTGACTCTATAGTAAAATATAAATTAGATCGTGAGGGCGCGAGTGGAAGGGTTCAGTAGCGCAGCAGCTGGTCCAGCGCGGAGTAGCAGCGCCAGCGGTCCGGCAAGTAGAAGGGCTCGAACACGTGCGGGAAGGGCGCGTCCCAGCCCGCCGCGCGCACCACCGGCGCCTCCAGGTGCAGGAAACACTCCTCCTGCAAGACACCACATTCATATATACGATTGCAAACGATCTGCAAACTTAAGCGACACCGGTGACCTCTGCTGGCTAGAATACTAATAATAACGAAACATTTTATTCCCCCGATACACAATACAATACAGATGAAACAATAACATAATATGACAAATAGTCGTATACAATACACATATTTAATAATGACATTCGGTGATGTGAACTAGTAGGCAATAGGGGAGAGCTCGGCTTTTGCTGACACGAGATATCGGATCGAAATGATCATGAGTATTGATTGTGTATTGAATGAATGGTCAATATTAATAATTCAATGCTATATATTTTTCCTTACAAAATGGCCACTATTGTAGCACAAACGGACAGTAAACTAATAATGGATACGTCGCGTGAAATCTTGATTGCCGGGTAGTAGGGACAGCGGTAGCATGTTGTCTTGCTCTAACCGGGCTCGGAAATATGTGCGACGGCTGTATTTCGATCAGTGCAATAGCAATACCAGGATGAAAGAGACGGAAGTATAGTGAGCATTGAGTAGTACGCTACAAGAGTTTGCGTGCTCCGGAGGGCAGCAGTAAGCGGCGGACGTGATGATGGCGTCACGGGCGCAGTAAAAGTGAGTGGGCGGGCGAAGCCGCGAGTAAGGGCTAGTTTAATACATCACCTGTATCGTTGCAGCTAATTCCGCTCCAAACCCACAGGTGAGCGGGGCCTCGTGGGCGATCAGACAACGGCCGGTTTTCTTCACGGACTGCAAACAAAATTTTTTATTACTTAACTACACATGTATGTCTGTTACCTATCGAAAAGCCATAACACATGTTAAAATGCTTCTTTTTTGGTACATTGAATATTTTGTTTTTATGAAGTAGTATTCATGTATTGATTATGTAAAACTTTTGCAGTGTTAGGTTCTCTTGAATCGTCCTGAAAAGTTTGTTAGATTAATCATGAACAAAACATAAAAACACTAATTGTATCCAAGCGTTATATCGTCCATAGAGTGCAGTGTTGCCATCATTGGCACAGCCGAAAAATATTATATTGCATTAGAAAAAAAGACTAACAGAAAGTAATAAGCTTTGGGTCATTAAAAAAAAAAGCAATTGGAAATTTAAAATAATCAACAACTTATTTTCATAAATACTTTGAAAGTCTAAATTTACAACTAGTGCTACATTCGGTACTAACATTACAGACAGCCTCCTGGTCCCAGGGCAGGATGGACATGAGGTCGATGACGTCACACTGCACCCCCAACTTCTCCTCGGCCATCTGGGCCACCTCCAGCAGCACGTGGACCTGGGTGCCCCACGCCACGAGGGTGGCTGCGTCGCCTGGAATACGGAGAAATATGATGGCAAATTTGCAAATAGCCTAGGTGGTAGAACCTGTATAGGGTTCGCCCGGGGAAGTACCGCCGGTAAGGAGATTCGCATAAACCTGTCATCCATTTAGAAATCACCTAGTGAAGCCACTATCTGAATGATCTTGCAAGCTTTTGTAACAAACACGGTTTTCTTTCACAGGCAAGTTTTTCCTGGTTATTTGTTGCTTATTAATGAACGATACTTCTGTACTGACCATTAAATTTTAAAACATCAGCTAATCCTATATTATCATTATGAAACAGGTACCTTTTCTCAAGAGCTGAGCTTTCCCGAGTGGCAACGTGTAATTCTCGATGGGCACCTCTTCGGCGGCCGATCTGTACAATATCTTGGGCTCCAAAAAGATGCAAGGATCCTTTTCTTGAATGCAAGCCAGCAAGAGACCTTTGGCTGCGATGGGACCTCTCGGCACTACCACCTAAAACAGTTATATATTTAAATGACAATAGCTATCCGATTCCAAACTAGGCAAAGCCTGAATGTACTATGACAACCAGATAGGTGACCAACATACATAAATTAATACATTTATGATTTTTTTTTCACAGTCCAAGCTTTTGTGTTTATCGCATGAACATTTGGTGTCGATGGGAAACAAGTCCACCAACTCCAGTTCAGCTGTGGTCATTAACCACTGAACCAAAAGGCCCATCAAATGTTCATGACAATAATATTAGTTCCATAACAGTGATATATTAATTCTCTTAGGCATGTTATGTGGCTTCCTTAAACAAGATATCTAAGCAAACATAACAATAATCATTGGGGCATTAAAATGGGTACACTTAACAACGGAGACTAAGGCCTAAAACCCTCTTGTCATGAGAGGGGACCCGTCCAGAAGTGGGCCGATGAGAGGGTTGGAAAAAAGAAATCATTGCTATTTCGAGTGTCTACTGATTAATAATGTTAAACCCAACCTACCCTAAGTCCCGGTGCGTGTGCAAAGAAGGCCTCGGGGCTCTGCGAGTGGTACAGGGCTCCGTGACCCACGGCGCTGCACGGAGCGCGGACTGTTAGGGCCCCGCAATCAAATTGGCCCCCGGAACGGTATCTCGCTTTAGCCGCCTCGTTAATTAGCTGAAACAAGGCTTTTATGATAAGAACTTAATTTAGGACCCGGTTACTGTGGAGGTATATATTTATATATCTCATATAATGGCCAATTGGTTTAAATTCTTTATGGTAATATAGCAACTCTAGATGGAGACTTGTTGGAAAAAAATATTTTCTTAGACCCTGGGGAAATCATTATTATATAAACTCCTCTGGATTGTACACATTAATTCAAGACCAACTGTTTGCTGGCTGATGGAATTCATATGAAGTTTCTCATAATCAAAATTAGAACATAAAATACAATAAGATCTATTATCAAAGCTTAGTACAGATTGTCTACACATCAGAATATTGTTCTAGAAAGTACAATAGATATTAAAATTGAAAAAATACATGAAATGTTAGTAATGAGTTGAATGTTAAGGGTTAAATATGCGTTACCTGATCGAAAGCTGGAAATATGTAGTCGGCGAACTGTATCTCAGCGATGGCGGTCGCTCCGGCCGTCGCCAAACCGATACCGAAGCCCGCTATCCCTTGCTCGCAGAGAGGCGTATTAAACACCCGGTCTTTGCCATATTTGTCCTGGAATATTGCCATTTGTGTACGATTGTTTTATGGAACAATAGATGTTTAAAAGTATTCTATCATATTCCTCACGTTTACTATATAAACCGTTTATTTTAGAACAAGAGCGGGGCACCCAGCAGGACAGCCATGGATCCAGTACAGGGGCCCTTGTCACCGGTTTGCAATAACTTTGTTTAAACCGGCAAGCGCTGAAAGTTTCATTTCTAGTCTTATGTTGTAACAGTTGCATTCTCCTGTCAAATCTTATCGAAATACACAGTAAAAACTATAAGGGTTGCCAGCAATAATTAATATCACTGTGGGTTATACAAAAGAATCTAAAGTGATTATGATGGATTAAAATTAAAATCCAAATTTATACAGGGTATTCAATAAAAGATACACCTTGAAGTATTATTTTGAATCCCAATAAAATACTGCTTACATCTCCCACTGTGTGAAAATACCACACCTAAATTAAATAGACAGGGATCAATAAATGAAATAGATGCAGTCTCTTCTACCATCCATATACGGTTGCTTGGTATAAATAGACCACCCTAACCAGCTCCACTCCACCCAACCCTGCGTCTTTTCATTCTATTAAAAATATCCACCTTCCTATAAGTACTTAGATTAATTATATTGCATGCACTTAAAATTTTATTCAAACTTTATATCAAAATCCTTTAATTCTCATCTGTCTGTGAGATAAATACTTATCGATATTTCCAAGAAATTTCCATATGATATCGTTACATTAATATTTAACAATGTCTTTATGCGTTTCAGAAACAACTGTCCCTTATTAAACCTGTTAGGAATTGTAGAGCAATCACGGGATTCCCCTTTAAAGCCCTGTATGTGCCAGTGAAGCATTGCATGCCTAAGCATTTTTTAATGCAACGTAATAGTTCCTTACCTTCGAGAGACTACATATTTGTTATGAGTGCTTTCAAAACATCATCAAAAAATATTTTGCATTAAAAGATAGTTTTAAGATAAAAGTGACATGTATTGTGTATTAAAGCTAAAGGTACGTATTGCAATTTCCTGTAATAACATCTAGATTTGTTTCCATTTAACCTGCATGACAACACATTGTGTTTGTAAGAGATCTTCCAAACAGTAAAAGTTCTATACATCATTGTCATGGGAGGAAATGAAAGGAGATTAATTTTTTTCGTATTTGTTTTAATAACATTTTTGTGATGCAAAGCTAAAATTGAAGGTTCTGTGCACACGCTTAATTGGTCATTTTATCTTAGTATTTACATTGATAAGAGTAGAGGTCGGTATTGAATAACAGATGAAAATATTTAAGATAGCTTTGTTATAGATATTTACTGGACACGCTTATCACATTGTTACAACAACAAGTCAAATACAAATGCTGAAACTTAGGGAATGTATCATGGTTATTTCAAATAACTTTCTAATCTAAATATATAAATTACTGGAAAGGACTATTATTCACCCGTGTGTACTTATTAAGAGAGTGATGAATGTGGAAAAAGCATGTCAGGTTTGTGAGGATACAGATATCTGATTCGGGATGCTTTCGGCCTACCCCGCCAGGGACCTGGGTTGATGGTATAATAACGGTTATTATCATTCATTACAAAACAAACCTGTAAGCCCAAAGCGCACCGAAATACACCACCAAACGCGACATCTTCTCCAAACAGCACAGCAGTGGGGTCAGACTTCAAAGTGATGTCCATAGCATTGTTGATGGCTTGCATCATATTCATTTTTGTTGTTTCACCTGCAACATGATATATTTATTCATTTATTTATTTTACAATATTGTTTGTTAGGCTGAGGTGTGTGGGTTAAACAGGAGTAAACTTGGTTTACCGGTTTATATGTTAATAATATCATTAATGTTTTTTTCAAAAGTACCATTCATTCAAGTTGATCAACCAAAGTCAAAATGTAAGCTGGTGTGCTTTTCTAAGCTTAAAAACATGGAATCTAGGGACGTAATGATTATTTGCGAATGATCCAACAAATAAACTAAATGTGTATATAACAGAATATATACTATGTGTATCTTTGTGATCCTAGCATTAAATTGTCCTATTGAAGGCTCTGTAATTATTGGTTATGTCAAAACAGACGTGTGCTCGGAAAGGACTCAAACATGTTCCAATATACAAAAGTCAAAATTTTTAATGGATCTTTTGGTAAAGATGTGTGCTTCATGTTTCGATTCGTCATAGTTTTTTTCCTTGCTTTTTATTTGATTTTTTCATTAAACAACGAATATCACCGAAGCATACATGCATGCTTTAATAAAATTAATTTACATTTTTTCTTATTTTAACGAGTGCTGTGGCTTTTTTTCACCGGTTTATTTCTCCCAATCTACCATAGTTAAAAGTGCACCCAAAGTCAATGAACAACAACTAAAATATGAACAACCTTAATCAAGTGTATTTACATTGTATTGAATAAAACAATTTGAATTTGTATTATTCATAGAGTGAAGACCTTTAAGTGTGTTACTTAAATGAAAAGTTAACAAAACACTGTGACGTGCTCGACCTTAGCCAGTACACATCTCTTACGATAGGGAAGGTACTAGAACATATCATTTACCCTACATCATATGGTGACATATAACAAGAGACTCATAGAAATGACATAAATGAGACCAGCTTATTTTTCGTCACCTTAGCCTGCCTAAAAAGACTGATATTATGTTTAATAGTGTTTCATAATATAACATCTAGAATAGACTCACTTATAGTCTTCAGAGAAAATGTAATTACGGTTTATACTATGCCTTCAATTCACTTTAAGTTTAAGCAAACCAAAAAGATGTTGTTTAGTACGTAAATAAAATATGGTTGATTTACCTACCATAAATGTTAAGCTTAACCATGCAAATTGGATAGCATTGATTTTTGCATTTTATCTTATCATTTTATAATTTGGTAACAGATTTTGTGACTATAATCACAAAAATAACAATCAGTTGTTTTGATTTCACTTGCATATTCGACATTTTGTCATTCTTTGGATGTTTAAAGTTTAATTACTCAGGTGATGTAATACTACCTAATAAAGCAAATGAAAGACTAAGATAAAAACTATTTGTTACTAACCTTCCACCGGTTTCTCATTATCAGAGAAATAATTAAAGTGCGATGATAATCTTACGGTAAGATTATTTGTCTGTTTTAGTAAATTCCTCAAAATTGAGATTTTCTTCGTTAGCAAACTCGTCATTTTGATGTGGCACCAACGTTCGCGAGTGATGAATATCCCACTGGCGTAATAAATGAATTGAATAATACATCTTATCTACAATTTTAATTAGCATTGACGTTAAAAGCTGATAAGAAATGACGAAAGAAACGCGTTTTTGAAATGTTTGACATATTAACTGTAGCGTATGTCATATCACGTCTGTAAAGTTGGTATTTAGTAAAGGTAAACAAAATTTTGTTTTTTTCGCGTTAGTACAAATATATAAGTACTTTTAAAATGATATTGCTACACTGAATAACAGAAAAATTAATCAACATAAAATAATTTAAAATTAATAAAGATTTTGAAATAGTTAATTAATTCTTTAACTTAAGCGTTATGTCTTTGCATAAAAAAGTTGAACGTCGTTATTATCGTTAGTGACACTGACAATACTGATAACCATTTACGTTTTAATTTTTTAATCATAACATTGTAGGTTCAAGTATTTTTAACTATTTTGCCAGGTATAATTTAATAACAATGTTACGATTAGACACAAAGTTTACTGTAAAAAGACGATGGAATTAGTATTTGATCATCAGCATAAAAGAGAAATTTGACAAGTTACTCTTCATTCTTAATTCATTCTTAACCCGCACACACTTTTGTACAAAAATGAATAGGAATACAATTGTACTGATACCAGTCGATATAAGTACAATTAACAGCAGTTATTTCTCGAATTTATCTATTCTTTCCAAAAGATTTTGGTAGATTATATCAATTATAACAAGACACAAAGCATTCTAACTTATTTTTGTTATGGATAGGAATTCAATTGTGACTGTGTAACCTCACTGCTTACACAAAAATCCGTGAGGTCCGTCAAGACGGACTTTATGATTATTGTGCTAAATAAGATAACAACAAAGACAATATTAATTAATGTTGGCTGTAGATTGTTTAAGTTCCAAATCTGGGATAGGTCTTTAACGATGGAGATCCCAGAGAATATTCTATCATGCAATATTCTACCATTTGAAATTCAGCCTCCCACTCCGGGGGGTCTGGGTTCGATCCTGGCACGCACCTCTGATTTATTACGTGCGTTTT
>DWDX01001425.1:0-18778 GCA_018245675.1 Agara michaeli | reverse complement strand
AAAATCCAGCAGTACCCGACCCGGGATTTGAACCCAGGACCTCCCGATCGGCAGTCGCGCTAGCAACCGCCCGACCAGCGAGGCAGTTCACGATCCTGCTACATATAACTAAAAGGTAATTATTTCTTGGAAAATGTCCATTGTAACGTGATACCATGACATTTAGTCCAAGTTCTATGCGTCAACTTGTTATGAAGGTTCTAAACTAGCTATAATATAATAACGGTACTTTGTTATAGAATCCTATATTTTATTTCGTGGTCTACGATTTCTAGTAGTATGAACGAACACTAGAAAAATGAATGACCAGATAAGATTCTGTCCAATAAAAATTGGTATAATGTAATGCAGCACTCGGAACATTTAGATTAAGTAAAATTTTATTCTGTGACTCATTTTGAAAAAAAAAAATTTCCCCCGGTTACTATTTGGCCCTTCATTTTGAATAACAATTTGCCGCACGCAATGCATCAAACAAAAGAAATAATTGTCAAATCGTCAAAGGGATTTTCTATCCAAAGACAGAAAATCTATCATCGTCTCTAAAGGTGTACAAACGCCTTTCTCTTTAACTAAACATAATTTATTGCAACATATATTTTCTAGTTATATAAATACATTATTGCTGAGCTGTATAAGTCATTGTTAATTATTATTACAAAAGCATTGTTTAATACCCATCGTTACTTATTGTTTCAGCTGGCTGTGACCGAAATCGAAAGCTGTGGCATCATATATCCGGACAGTCGACAACGCGTAGGGGCGCTCCATGGTATCCTTACCTTCACAAGAGGGCATTCCACATAACCAATCTACACTTCATTGTCTCACTTTCATAAAACCAATAGGTGCATGGTTACCGACGAAAGCACGCTTATATATATATGTATATCACTCTAAAATGCTGTGAAATACATAATTGCATAAGAACTGCAAAGTTGTTTCGAGGACAGGTGCGACGCATTTCGTAATCAGAATATATCCAGTTATGTAAAACCCGGTATCGCGTCCTCCTTGCTTAGAGAAAGACAATGGCAAAACTTCTACGATAAGCGCGTAAAGATATTTACCAAAGTTAAACTTCAACTACCTCTATGTACATACTACGCACGTACTCCTATGTAGATTCATATGAAATATGCATTTGCAGAGAAAAACATATCCCCGCGTGCTTGATACAAGTTTAGTTTGACGAAGGTCTAAATATGAATGCGTGCGTATACGCTACACTATAAGCGGTTCGCGCGCCGCTAACGACTGTCAACACGTGTAATTTGACAAAAGGCGTCAATGATTGAGTGGGCTCGTGTGTGGCTAAACACAACATGCGGTTCAACACCTACATATTTCAGTCGCGTTGCGTATTAAATGGGCCGACAGTTGATAAATGGATTACAATAAACGGTACGGCAGTCCGAAACAAAAACAAATTTTATTTCGTCTATGCCTAAAATGTAGCACGCTCCAGCCGCAGCGAGTAAGCGACATTACGACTCTAGAACACCAAAAACATGTCCGCCATCAGGCTGGCATTCGTTTTCTGGTAGTTTCAAAATAAACTACCAATGAAATTTAATATTAATCGTTTAATTTTTGACTTCTGTTTATCGATATGAATTATTCTGTTACATTCAACGCTCTGTTCATACATGCACGTCGGCGTCGAAGCCTTCTGACCCCCTGTCAACCAGTATCTGACCTATTTGGTCACAATAGGAAAGCCATGATCTCCTTAGGAACCTGTGTCCTTCAAAACGTATTATTAATAGTGTGCTTCTGGGTACTTAAAATGAACTTCATGCTGTCTTAGCAATCAACCAATGTTCAAGCGCGTGCTCGTTCCACCTTAATACTATTATAGCTCCGGTCGTTACTCGTCGGTCGTGAAACGCGCCCCTAATCTTATGTTTTAATTCAATTACAATTTCACGGGTGATGTAATGGCGCGCGTATATTAATTGTTTAGATGTACGATACCATTTTTTTTAACAAAAGCGTTTGGAATGCATGAAGTATTCGTATATATCGTTCGTTCGTTCTCTCCAATAAGCCGTATGCATTATTCAAAAGCCCGAATGGATTTCGGTGGCACGAGCCAAATTTAATTTCACCCGTAATTCACCCATGACCGACGTCAGGCACACCGTTCGGTAAAAAATGAATACATTACTTAAATTGTGGATAAACATGCGGAGAATTGATTGGATCGTGTAGACGTATTTCGGGATAATTCTATTTTTTATGCAAATGCATACGTTAATTGATTAAATACATCAATGGCCCAGCGTATTGAAGTATCCCTACTGTATGTATCCCTACTAAATGTGAATGTAAGTTTGTTGGTTACGCTTTCACGCGAAAACTACTTAACCGATCATCATGAAACTTTGTACACATATTCTTTGAGGTATTAGAAGTAACTTAGGATAATTTTAATGAAAAAAATATATATTTTTTGCGAAAGGAGAAAAAATTTTTTTCAAAAAATCTCTTAGTAAATCAAAAATCAAAAGTAGGATAATTAAATTCAAACGCGGACGAAGTCCCGGTCACAGCTAGTTTCTTATATACCTAACATATGCATCCAGGTAGTAGACGTGAAGGTAACTTCACTAGACTAGCGATGTATATCTTATTTTATGACCTATTTTGCTACCATAAATCATTAATGTTATTACTCTCCACTGTTTTATTGCTTTGTTACTACTGTTTCTATCATTTACCTTCATTATTAATCAGTCCGTATACACTCATCGTTAACTAACAAAACTTCTTTTAACGAGCACCTAAAAATAATGATAACTTAATTACTCAATATCTGAACAAGCGGGGATTGATTAAAACGCTGTAAACGTAGATGCTCGTTAATTAGTTTATTACAAAACGAATCCGCTGCGATGTTGGTGCGTTTGTTTAATTTCATTACGCATTAAATACAAGCGGCTTTATTTGTAAGCTTAATTGCTTATCTCATTAAGGTTTTTTGTGGCTTCGTTTATCTCAATTGAAATTGTTAAAAAAAATTCTGCAAAAAGTGAGTTTCTCAATTAACGATGAGCCTAACAATCGAAGCAAATGTGATTTAACAACATATTGTTGCCGATCAGATCGTTAACGCATCATAATTATTATTAAGTAACTTCATAGAGTTCTAACTCTACAAAATTAATAAAATTCAGAATTCTTGATCTCATCTTTTTCGTTTAATATTCATACAAATTTTGAGAAATAATTCTAATTGAAGTGTAAGAATTTAACTTAAGTTTAACATAGCATTCAATCCTATTCTAGGCAATAAAAACGAATATAACAATATACATACATAGATTGCATTTAATGTAACAGTTGAATGAATAAATATAGTCAGTAGAGGAATATTCACTAATCACTAGATGAAAGGATAAATACAGTCATAGTGGAACTAACGCAACCACAGCACAGAGTACACAATACCAATACAAGTCCTGCTAATTGACATAACCGGCAAACAGCTACGGCCGTTGCCCAACTGCGAACTGGCGCCTAGCCGCAGAGCAAATACAGACAGACAGCTTCCTTGTGTCCACATAGACCACATGGGGCAACAGTTTCATTTAGAGAAATTGTCCTTCATTAAGCATAACATTGCAAGAAACCAACATTACAAATGCTGGTTAAATCAATAAACTTAACATGAAAACAAGATTGAACGTTTACAAGGCGTAACGCTCCTCAGCGACACCGAGAATCCAAACCAGTGCTTAATCGTTCTATCCGTTAAACCGATAGATATTTACCAATTACTAGCGCCTCGCCACAGAGCAAATAGACAGAGACAACTTTGTTATGTCTATACGGACCAAGTTGGACTATTGACTTTTTAGAAGAAAGGGTGTTCCGTCGGCTTAACGGACTTCCCGTGAGATGGGCTTAATGTGCGATTATTCGAATGAGGTCAATTTACACGTGAACGCACGGACGTAAGCTTGTCAATACAATCAGATAGAATTATGGATTGAATCACATCTAATCCAAACCGCTATTTCATGTGTTTCATATCAGGCGAATTACACGTGATACAATAGATCTCTCTTTAAATTACACGATGGTTATAATGCCAAGACGGCCACGTAAAATAAATATTTATATATTAGAGATCGATAGATGCCGACACCAATCAGCCGATGACCATGAAAGTTAGCACATATGAATATTTACTTTTGAGAGGTTTATATGCTATCTACTTGTTGTAACTCGTCACTACACGACGCGTTAGGACATCATCGACGTAAGAATATTTTCTATTATAGTTTCATTAGTTTGTTATAGTTATAGGATAACGTCTGCCGGATTTCATTTTTATTATATAAATTATGTATGTATGTATATGGTAAAAACGATAAGCTTACAATACTCGATTATTTCCTCAATATGGACGATATTAAAAAACTTCGCTTTCCTAATAAGCAAGTCCGTATTGCAAAACTTTTCGTTAAAATAACGACTGATATTGGACAATTCAATTTTTTCTTTTGAAATTTGATTCGCTTCGATAAATTTCCACTCCTTATACTCTAATGTTCATTTATTTAAACAAAAGTATAATTTTTGAAACATATGTTTAAAATTTTATGAATAGATGTATTACATAGGTATATAAAAATATTTTGCACTTACAGCTACTTTTGCACGTACACACGTTCAGTTTTGTGTGCTAGTCGTAGTGTACAAGCTCTAGGAAGATTCACTTCCATACGACACAAAACGCAATTAAAAATATTATATATCACCAGAATTTATGAAAATATTTCTATAACACTCCAGCGTCTGCGCAGTAATACAATTTTATAGTTTGTATTATGATTATTACTTTTATCGGTCTGCCATTGAACATACGAGTAGTCTTTCTGGCAGAACGAGACGGGTAAGGCCGTAGTCTACCGCGCATATCTGCCGCCGGCCTCGCCGTACTGTATACAATCTCAAATATTATGTACAGCTAAGTATGAACTGTTAAAAAAAATTGTAAAACTTCTGCACGAGCGAAGCCCCGAGCAAAAGCGAGTCATTTTAAAAAAAGAAATGAAAGTAACTTATAAAACGTACGTAATATTGTTACATAAATAATCTTATTAATATCTCTCTTACCGGTTCGTCCCAACGAGATGGGCCATTGGACATTGAACGATTGACAATTTCGAGATCCACTGGACCGTGAATTATTTGCCAGTGCGCTTAAATTTATCACACTGTATAATAATGTCGCATTATTTAATCATTCAAACCCGAAAGCCTGATTGAATCCATTATAATTTATTCACGTCACACGAAATCTATTGAAAAGTTGGCTAATGTATAAAATATTAAAGAGATTTAATACATTATATGCGTTCGTTTGACGCGCCATTTTGGCCAATTAACACTGTAATGAATCACAAATTATTATTAATTAATTTCATTTACGAAATATAAATAACACATTTACGTAGATAACTGTAATATCGCTTTAATTATTAGGTACACATAAATATGTCACGCTCAACGGAGAACCAAAATGGAAAGAGAATACGCAGTCAATTTCAAAAGTCAAAGAACAGTATGAAACGGTATATGAAATAAAATATGCGCTTCCATTACTTACGAAGATCAAAAGGATCAATCATCAAAAGGTCTCTAACAAGGTGTCATCTTTCTGATACTCCTCTTGTACGGTCCGCTTTGAAAACGTGATATCCAAGAGGTAATAAGGCGCAATTTAAAAAAAAGTTCTTGCTTAATTTATTGTAAATTTCATTATGATTGTAAATTTGTTGTGACTATTAGTTACAATAAGGCATCGCTTTAGTTATTCGATAGATATTAAAAATGTACTTTGTGTAAAAACTGTCTTAGGTAGGTAAGTAGGTTAATCTTGTAAGATATCCTTAAGAAAATGTTAGTTTACACATACGGGAAAATGCTTTGATGTCGGAAATAATAATTCAAAATAATAAGTAACACAATAAAAACCTTAGGATTTTTAAATATGTATGTAAACATTTTAAATAAACGATACTTTAAGATAAACCCGAAAAAATAATATCCAATTCTGACCGCCAATATGCGTCACATTTCTTCAACTGAAGAAATTAACAATTGGAAGTAAGGACAACTAAATAATAATTTGAAGATAATCTTTGTCAAGTTACATAAGCAGTAAACGAGCACATTTACTAACCTATGTTATTAGGTCACTGCAGCCTGGCCACGTGTATCTAAGCCGATATAAGCTGGCGTTACTACGTCATATTACACTGCCGTGTTTACAGCTGCCATAAATACGAAGTCAGTTTTCCTAATGGATACGACATCATTCAAAGCACAACTGAACCAACTCCAACTCTGTACCTTAATTACAGGTACGGCTTTTAGAAACCAAACGATAGCCGCGGGTTATTTAAGCAACTTTAAAAATCCAACAATTGCAGTGACGTTACACCGGAATATCGGACCTCATCTTGTGTTACAACGGAACCTAGTAGTGAACGAATCTGTCGAACAGTACAAACAAGACGCACAAAGAACTTTGTTTGGTGCATAAATGAGAAATCTAAAAAGAAGACAAAATGATCAAATGGATTTTTGCGAGTTAAAAACCTGGGTAGAGTTCCACTACAAGAGCTTAGATACAAAGGGACGGTACTGGAATTTTCTGATCTAGTTCTTGAGTTATCTGGGTCAAACCAGACGTACCTCTATAATAAGCTAAGTTGCTGTGTATTAAAGTGAAAGACGAATATCTCAATAGACTACTCCGCAATAGGTACTCGTATTATACGACCTCTATTGACAAATATATACTAAGATAACCTTCCCTTGGGTTATCTTTATGAATAGTTGAAACGTTGTCCACGGGAAGGATGAAAATGACGAACCTTCGGCATGAAATCGATTAAACGGCACTTTTGTACTCCACTTTGAAAGGGCAATCTAACTTTTGTACAACTACTATCAGTCGGCATGGCGATAGAGCCGTTTCATTAATCAGATAGAAGCTTTTCAGCTTTAATAAATGCCTAAGAAATGTACCAGGGTTTTCCATTATGCAAATAATTTCTTGATCCTAATTCCAAATAAAATAGTTACATTTATTTGCTGAATTTAGGTACAGACTAACGGTGCACAATTGAAATCAAATCTATCAGTCCTAATGTTCTAAAATTCCTTTCGAAAACCTGCGGGAACGTTTATCGCATTTTCCTTTTCCTAGGACCAAGCACCAGTGATAATTTAAGGCTTTTAGATTTTAAATTCACAATTAAGGTAACATAACTATTTTAAAAATTATGTGTTTTTAAAATCGAAATATTGCCAACTAAAATATCGTGAGGCAATCTATACGCGTTAGAAATCCACATGACATTTTGTAAGTGAACTCTGCCTACCCGCAGTGGCAAGGTTGGTACACAAATTGCATTAATCATCTTTTTCTGGGCGAAAACCAAGTAAAACGATTGAAATGGGGATGATGATAAATAATCAGTATTGGCTGTTTAAGGTACCGTATGATGGCTCATATAAGTTTATCACTAGCGATCACTCACAAGGGTTCGGCTATGAGCACTTATACGTTTGAAGAAACATAAAATGACACGCCATAACACTGCACGTGCAGTCATACCTCGAACGTGACCGAGGTAATAGAGCAGCAGACAAAAATATCACATCGCAGTAGCACTTCGCTCGTAAATCAGGTTATATCAAAAAATATATCCTGCAAAATAGTACTATAAAATTGAATGGGCCCTTAATAAAACATATTTGGGCCCGATCACGGTGTTGACTACACTCTCTGAAACGCAAAAATATTCGTATTCTGAAGCGCCCTTAAACGAATTCCATTGTGTCAAATATAATAACGGCCACAATCGAACCGTGTAAAAATATGTACCTATATCTAATGAGGCAACTCACCTTCGTAGTATAAGAACACTTGTACAATATAGAAAAATATATTTTTATTATCATCATAATTTAAATTATATGAAATATATATTTAAATAATAGATTTACAAATGTAAGTGACTGAGGAGTGTCGTGTACTGATATACGGCAGATTACAATAGAGCATATCCCAATGACTAACAAAGTGTTCGATACCTGAGACCATTATTCAGTGCCCTCATAGCCAATACAATACTATATATATCGAAATTTATTACGTAATTTCGTCTGTGTAGTTAGATCAAATTTTGATGCAGACCCCTTTTAACGCTGAAGCTTTCGTGGGTAGCGTACCTTGAGATACCTAATCTACCTATATAACGAACGTCCTTAAAAATAAATTTGCGAATTTGTGTATATTTTCACGTTATTTGTGAACTGCTCAGCCGTCAATGTTTTTATCATATACATATTTTTTTGTTTTGAATGTCGGGAACGTGTACCCTTTGTGACAACAATACTTTCGGTAATGGTGTAGGTACTAAAAGAACAGAACTTACATTCTCTTTTGCTTCATCCATAAACCGAACCGATTAATAAAACTCTAGCGAGCGGTAACAGTAAAATGGCGAAAGTGAACGGACACGCAGCAAGGATTTTAAAACAGCCGTCTAAATAAGTAGGTCTTTGAACGTTTTATATCGACCTGTTCTGAATTGGATTCGTACAACGGTTACGTAATTGCGAAATGTCCTTCAAATCGTTCTTTTGGTATTCTTTTAACGTTTAACAACTACGTTAATAGTCTATGGTAACAATTTAGGATTTACGGTTGCGGAGAGAGACCTGTGCCTAATAGTGGGGCATAAGAATGTTCCAGCTAAAATTTGTGAGCGTTATTTGTGAGGGGTGCAAATAATTTTATTTATTCAGAGAATACTCCTTTTAAGCGACAATATATACCCGATGAATGTACAAGTGCACGTCAAATCCAGCGGAAGTAACGACAGCAATCACCACGCCAGCGCGAGCGGCAAGGATAGCCGGCATCCATACTTTCACATTCAGCCCAAGAACCAGTATCACAATGGATTTCCAAGAAAAAGGTATTGATGCGTCTACAATAGAGACTGATATAACTAGGTACTGTATAATGATGAAATCTTAACATACAAAGTTAATCGTAAGAACAGGTAATTTCTAAATTTGACACTTTATTTTCATTGCGGATAATAAAAAGCATTTTTAGTAATCAGTGTTACGCTCGTTAAACTAAGTGGTTTTAAATAAGTTTAAAATGCTCAATTTCTAGCTGAGTTATTGTAATGCAGATCAGCAGATTATGAAATCAAAATCGATATTGAAACCGAAGCAAATTTTTTAGTGGACACTAAATTACTTGTGACTATTTCAAATCGTATTCTTGTACAACTATGAGTCGGTGCAGTCAGCAAAATGGTGCTCGTCTTGAATAATAAGCTTCATATGAAACGAAGAATAACACAGCTCTTAAGAACAGCTTCTAAATATAAACCATACATCCTTGTCTTAATGAACGATGAGATTTAATTTCCGCTCGTAATGTTGCTTCTATTTAAGTAGTCTATCTGATTTTATGAAGCTCATTTTATTCTGTTTATAGATGTGTACGAGTATCTGCCAGACTTACATCTGAAAAAGCTAATGTACGAGCTTCGTGTTGGAGTGGTTAGAGACCCTGTGACTGCAAAACTGGTGGTCATGGATTCAATTCTCAACCAGTACACATTTGTGTGATGAGCACATTTTTTGTTTGTTCTGTGTGTACGGTATGTAGACGCCGTGCGCCATATGTAGAATTGTCCCAATTATTATTATATTATTGTCACATGCCTACCTTTCTGTACCAAACATCATTCAAGGACTTTTATTTCAGTTCCAAATTCATATAATTGAAGTAACAGAATTATCCTCGTCAATGTCGAAATATTTCAGGGACATTCTTTCGCCACCGTTTTTGTAAAAGCCATTAAAAGTTCAAAATAATAGGTATAGTATAATACATCTAAAATGTAGATACACAAACGATGTTCAATCTTGTAACGATATAGATATATTGAATGATAGAATAACAGTTTGCGCAAGAGCAAAGATTTGTAAATATCTATTTACGTACGTGAGGTTGCGTAAATTTTGCACTCCGTTGGAGAACAATCGAATATTGCTATTCGTTTACGACTTAACAAAATAGAAAGGCAGCCCTACATAACTAAAGATTTCAGAAACAATTTTGATACACTAGTATACGAATAAATCTATATATTGTCACGATTGCAAAGGTCTTTTTAGTATTATGATAACATTTTAATAAATCTGTCCCCGGCTGGGTACTTTAAGCCGCCCTTTACCTTTATCAGCCCATTTTTATTATGCTTTCGTGCCCATTATAGATAGTCGAAAATCCGCGATACCCAATTATATGTAGAAGATAAGCAATTTTTTATTTACTTATAAATAAACAATATTGAATTGAATATTAAACGCCTAAACGCACCTAAAAGCACCTTTAACTAAATCGGGGTACATAGATTTTCACCATATTTCCGATTTATTGTACATATTACATCGTGGGAACACCGATGGCAGAGAATGCAACTCAAATTTCGACCGAAATGCTTGTCTAGTCTACACCGAAATCCTGCGTCTATAGTTTTAGGTTTATAGCTAGATATGGATTTTGATCGGACCACGAAAATGTTCTCAGTATCAGGTGTGAACCAGTGTGCTACTACCGTAATAGCACACTGAAAATCCGGCATAAAGTAACAGTGTATAAAAAATGTGTGCTAAGTATAACTGTGCAAAACATAACAATCCAGTTTTATATCCGGTAAATCACTTTCACTGCATCCAATTCGCTCGAGATTAAAACGTCAATTGAGGTCACCGAGACGTCACCGACGACTTGAATAGCTACAATTTGAACAACCTTTCTTTTTCGATACAAATTCTGTTTTGAGACAAAATTGCCTTGTGCTATCTCTTCACCGTCGTCTATCTGTTAAATATGTTGCAGTAAAGGAGTCATAGCATAAAATTAGTTTCTATTATATTCGCCAAGAAACCCGTTTAAAGGATTAAATTATAAAATGGAAAATTGTACCTACAACAAATGTTTTCTTCCAAAGTCTGAAATAGAAACCAAAGACAAAAGCGAATAAACGATAAGTATAAAATGAAAATACATAAACCTCTAAAACCATTTAATGGGGATAGTAAAGATAACCGGCTTCGCCATTACACATAACTACTCTCATAGGAAATGTAATGTCACCAGATATGGAGATAAAAGCTGCCTTGTACCCAACAATTATTTCGTATTTCGTATTTGTGAAGCAACTTACGAAATACGCATAATCAAGAAACGAGAATCGTGCCTCCATTCACATTCCGAATGTATTCGTCAACATACATAAGTAATAGGTGTTGCGCGATATTAGGTATTATTCTATAACATAAATGATATGACTATCGTTTCGTAGCAAGCACAACGTTTCAAGGTTAATAGTGATTTTAAATCTTACCAAATTTCTACACAAATACGAATAAAATACACATTTAATGTTTATTTTTATTACACCTGCGGTCAATAGATCAACACGTTTTAAAAAGTAAAACTAAAACGCAGTGAAAGCCAATGCACCAGCCAGCGTTTTAAAATGATAACTATAACTGCATTATTACTTCAAATGGAGGTATACTGCTTTTTACTTTTCTTATTGGTTGTATTTTTAATATCTGCCTACTTCAAATAAGTTTAGACGTAATTTTGATTATTCGAAGTCAGTCTAGAAGATACTTATATATTCTAGTCCAAGAACGGTAACGTTAGCACGCAAACTGTGCATGACCATTTATAAATCCTCTTAAATATTTATGAGCTGAACAGTCCCGGACATTTATTCTTCGACACGATCAAATTTTATGTAACTGTTTAAGCGAATCCGCGCAAAAAAAAAACAAATCGAAAATAGAACATGGGACTATAGTTACAAATAGGACACGAGAAACTTCCGGAAAACTATTTTTCGTTTGACAATCGGCGAGGCGTTCGTTGGCAAGGGCCGCGATCGCCAGAGCGGACGACTAGGCGACTTTTTCCAAAGAACGAATTGACTTTCTATTTTATTGTGTTGGTGCTAACGCGACATTGATGGCGGCACTTATTGCAATCCGTTCGACTTCTCATTCGAATTTCGCCGACAAAATGGTCCCGCAATGAAATTGAACTCGTTGACATCTCAAAACTCGCTTACCGGCTCTGCAACAGTTTAATCTCGCAATTCAATACCTCGTTCCTCACATCAACATACCTGTAACAAAGAGCGTATTGTAGAATGTTAAATGTCGTATTATTTACGAAACATAAATAAGGGAACACGTGTTTACAGATGTGTGTACGAGTAACGAGTAAAAGGGTCCGATGAAAATAAACAAGGCATCACAAAAGAGGGTTTTGCTACATTCAAATGACAAAAGTAAATAGCCGACGCGTCCGGCGGGGCTCGCGCACGGTATTATAACAGCGAAGTTGACAAGTTTAATCGAAAAACAAACGGAGCATGAATATCGTCGTAAACGGACGGACCGGTGAGCGCGCCGCGAATAACCCGTGAGCAACAAAAAACACCTCTAAATTTAGCTTTGTTAAAATAGCGCCGTCAATTTTTTAAAACAGAGCCAGCGTGCTTGTATGTGTACATAGCGCCGAATGTATGTATTCTGCTATCAAATTAGTTTACAAGCTCGATAACAGCGCGGCTTCATGAAGTTCTCTAATAGCTATGGGAAGTTTTGGCTTGTGTATTAATATTTAGCCTAGAGTGGTTGCCGTGCAAGCCAGGTTCAAACATACTGAGGAAGTTGTATACGGCCCGGATTTAAGTTTCAAATAATGAGCTTATTGACATACACTTAGGAACAGTTATGTACATTCCTCTAAGAGCAATACGATGAAATATTCAGACGCTCGTATGCTACATGGACTACGTACATGAATTATTGTTTCCCGGCCTTTGAACTTTGGGACGGTTATTATTATTACCATACTTACAAAACTAAATTACTTTAATATACTCAATTCACCGGAACATCTGTTATTTAATACGCTACTTGTCGTAAATTCGATATAGTTTACGTAGATAAGTCAAAAGCTAATCCTGTATCTCCGGACCAAAATACAGCTACGGTACCTATCGCCTGCCTATCATAAAAGGTGACTAAAAGGAGGGTTCCAGGGGAACTCCAGCAATTAACTCTCGAGAATTGATAGAATGTACCAAGTTGTGTTCAATTGATGATATATGTATATCATAATATATTATGTATATATTATATATAGTTACCTATTGATAAATCGTTTGTCAAGTAATCACATTGGAGTAATAAAACGGTCATCCCGACAGCATTCGGCATACTCGACCATATTCATGGAATTTGACTTTAATTCCGAAGTTACCTCTTAACAATATACGAATACTCTGAACCACCTTTGGTTGTGAGTAAAGAACCATTTTCACACAATGTGACGATAACTGACAATCATGGACATTACCGCTAGCACCATCCTAATACCGATACGGCCATCTACAAACACGAGCGGTGTCGGAACGCTCTAACAGAATTGCCGAAACATTTCCTAGGCCGAGTTTCGGGAACAGAATGGATTTCCGCTTTAAATCAGATCCCATTCGGATAACTGCGACTCTGTGCCATGAAGCACTTCCGATATTAGATTCGTTATATCAATGAACGCAGTATGTAGACCAATAAAATTTGTATAAGCTATGGCAAATACGCATAAGCACTGCTTTGTAGCGGAAATAGGAGAGACGATAATGCTTTGATATTTGTACTGTTAACCACTTTAATTTTAATCTCTTTAAATCAAAAAAACACTAATTAGAGAAACCATAAAGCAACAATACAAGAGCAAACAAACTAAACCATTATCTAATTCAGTGTCAACTGCTGTTTTACGACGACACTCGGGCTATTAACTACCGTTCAAAGAGAACTTTCAGGTTTTTGTAATGAACCACTAAGCTTTAGCTTCATCCATGAATACGCATCCATTTAACTATGATTTCCATTTGATGGGTATCAAAAATATGATATGACCAGATAAAGTTCTTACCTACAGAATATTATGTTAGACCTGGAATGATAGATCATCTCTACCGAGTAGATGTAAATGAACATGGAGTAAATGAACACGATTGCTGGCTGGCAATCCGCAAGTATACAATTATCAGTCCAGTTTATGTCAATTATCTATTAATCGATTAATAGAGACGTAATCGGTATTGATAATCTAGAATATTGACTATTCGGTAAGATTTGACGCTCGGTTAAATTAATTTACATATTGATAGTATCACTGGAACGTGATTTGGTATAATCCGTTAAGATATGACATAAGGAAGTCTGATTTACCAGCAAAGTGACTGAAGAAATACTGACACATAGGACTGAAAAAATATTAAATCCTTTCAAATAATAAAATTAAATAGCCAAGCTGCCTATAACTCACCAAACCCTACAGATAAATGCAGGCGAGGAAAATAAATAAATGCGTATACGGCAGAATTAAATGTTTGATAGATTCAAACTTCGAATGGTAAAACTGCGTATTATCGTACGTATGGATATAGATCATTCTGTATATTGTCATATTCTAATAACAGAAGTTGAAGTTTCAATTTATATCAAGAGCTCAGCAGATCTTTATCACTTTATCGAATGCGTCCGGTAGATTTTCACATATTATGAATACGGGGAACTCGGTCGAGAATTACCAATTCAATAAAGTCAACACACGCGGAGTAAACGAGCGCCGCCGCTACTGTTACCACGCGTTCTGATTCATGGCCGGGACATCCTGATTTGCAACGCGTCCGTAATTCCCACCGAACTAATGAATTATTAAGCCGTATTTAAATTTTGATAGTTGGAATGATTAAAATTAATGAATAGAAACTTCCGCGTCTAGCAATATATAGCAATTTAATATTTAAATTAACAGTAACAGTTGATATGTTACGATCGAGTTATTGCTATACTATAATATAGAAATGAAAGTTCTGTAGTTGGATCAAAAATATTTCAAGTGCATCTTCATAACGATAGCAATAGACGCAAGCGTCTTTCTGTAGGTAAGCCCTAGAGAGAGAGAGCGCAAAGACCTTTTGATAATCTTTATTCAGTAGCTTGGTTGTTCAAATAAAAACCAATACAATTTTAATAAGAATAATATTCAAGAAGTGTATGTCACATGTTTATATCATTTTGTGACCATTTCGTGAGTATCCCATAACTTTATGTCTATGTGGCAACACTGCACCGGGTGCCGGGACTGGCAGCCGAGTGAATCACTTAAAGTGATTTTCCTATCGATTAACCAACGCTCTCCATAAGCAAACTGAACGAACATATGTGAACGCTGCAACGTTTAATATTTATCACAGAAGCTTCTAGCATTTCAACTAGATATGATTGTAGTGGGACGAAGACTTTTATTTCAAAAATAAATCAGCGAGTCACCGATGGCGTAACGGTCCATTACCTTACATGATTATAACATAGCAATTTGAATTTCCAATTTTAATAATAACAGAAGGTACTGAACAAAGTTTTTGGATGTACAGACAATAAGGTTGATATCAATAAAAACATTTTGGTAATTTTCATACCAAATTGTACGTATGGTTTGTAACTTTGTATCAAATTTTTGGTATATTTAGTATCAAACTTTTGGTATGTTACGTATTCACGAAGCATTAGTGAACGAGGGTTAGGTGAAAAAGCGACAGATCGGTAAAAGCTCCCGAGTAAATGTCACGTTTAATCCACACTCCACTCAGGTAATAAAACACTCAAAGGCGAGAACTTCCCGATCAATTGCCACCGAGGACCATGAATTCCCGCAAGAAGAAGCTCCTTGAAATATAGGCGATTCAACTGCCCTCAGGTATTTTTTTAAACCTAAAATTCTACTGATGGTTTGATTTGACGGGAAAATACATGAAATTTCCAAACATTTTAAAAATTTCGCTGTTAAAAATCTACGTACTTTTAATACTATATCATTAGTTATAGTGTTTAACTTTAATTTTTTCCATCGTATATTCAAAAATTATTACTACATTATTTGATAGACATCGTTGGAATCTAAAAAATCGTTTAACTCCTGCTACTGGAAAGCAATCTGGCAAATTAAACGTAAGACACACGAAGCGGTCGATTTTACGTCACACCTAATTGCTAGATTAATTGAAGCCAAGGTGTAGCGAATGTGCAAACGTATAAATTAAACATTACCGTGGCTGTTGCGATTTAATAGTGCTCAAGTCATTAAAGATTGGTACAATTAGGTATTAACGAAGTAAATTGGTTCTATTATTATTAGGCACTGCATTGAACTTGTAAACGTGTAAAATTTTGCTAAGTTGGAATACCTCATGTATCTGTGTATCGGCAACACAAAAGGTGCTTGTGTTGTACATTGCAAAATCAGATGTGTTATGCTCTCGTCCTAGCTGGACCTAAGACAAAGTTACATTTTAATAAACTTTTCATTTAAAATCTCATTATGTTACAGCATTATTAAACTAAACGCTTAACAGATTTTAATGAAACCCGATGCCACAAAATAGATGTATTGTGGAGATAAAAACATAACAGAATATTGTTCAGTGAACAAAGCTTAAAGAGGCCGTAGAAGTATTTCAAACTGAAATTCGGGTAATAAATTGGATCCCACTAAGCCCATATTAAAATTAAATACAGCCTATGGACTTTCGGTTAATTGGTTTCCTACAATTAATAAAATCCATTTTCATAAATTGCACGGAGCAATGAAAATGTAGAGTGCAGCAGTGGCCTACAAAGGCGACCGCGGTATAATTGCGATCTATTGTACACTGCATACCACTAATGCTATTATACTATTACCTACCTATTGATCCGAAGCGGACTGTACATATTCTGGTGCAGTCACACATGATTGTTCTAATGGATATAAATTCAGATTGAAAGTGTTTTATAAAACAATTTTTGATTGAGTCGACCGTAAACCATAACAATTTTCTTCAAGAAAAATATTTCAAGTTCCTAAAAATTATTAGGCAGACATTTTCACAGGGAAAAAATTAAAACATATTTTATATAGTAGGAAAGAGAAAGCGTTCGGAGCACAAATTGCCTTATAAGCCTTAGCAGGCGTCACCCCAGACAATTACCTACTATTGTCTTCCATACGTCGTTCGTAAAGCGTGAATAACTTTCCAAGTACGGAGTGTAACGTCGCACTCGTAAGTTAACGCAAAACTTGTTTAGAGTGTCAATGGCAGTTCCTCGCTTCGACGTTGTACAGACGCCAACTTCGCGTGCAATGCAGTTCGCACAGAGAATTGTTACGGTAGCTGCACTTAACTAATAGGTACTTTGGCAAAGACGTGCATGACGTCATGGTCAAATAGGGAAATTTATACCTGAAGAAAACTTCGGCGTTCTCGTGCCACGGCAATAATTGAGACATGTACTCCCTAAAATTTGATTTACGCGTGAAAGTTTGGAATGAAAAATGTTAGCTTAACGCCACGCTTTGTTTATCAGCCAATAAGAAAAAGGTACGAGACTTAATCATATTTTTATTTTTTGCGAGTCACGATCCAACAAGTTCTTGTCGTGTTTTTCACAGGGTAAGAAACACGATAAGAAAAAAGCCAATTTCATTTTATCGCTCACTTATTTTAAAAAAACATAAATGTGCGGGAGAAACAGGCGTGACATTATATATAGACTCCCATACGACATGCAATCCGACGAAAAAGCAGCAAGACATCTGACCGTGGAGTCGATATATTTTGCTCATTAAGGCTCACTTGCACCGCGCCGCACAACAGCGTGTATAGCGCTTGTTCTTGAGCACGTTGCCGACTCCTGGGCGTATTAGTTAATTATTGTCGAGCATCCTTTATGACGGCGAGTTTGGAGCTGTATTGTTTTCTGGGTAAACAAAGCGCTTTAATTTAGGTTATAATTAGATCTCGAGCTTACATAGCTCTTAGTTGGCTGTAGTTTCGATGAAACCCTTTTTAAATCGTGTTTATTCGATGGTACATAGACTTTGGACGATATTAAGCGATTGAGCCCGTTCGTTCCCAATAGATTTTGTTTAAAGAAAAACAATACAAACAAACCAGTAAGTAACGTTAATGTTATTCATAACATTCTCCTAGGCGTGTGAAGTAAGTTAACCTCTACTTGACCAACGTGGTAGATAATGACTTTAGCACTTCTCATTCTGGGTGGAGACAAGTGTCCAACACCGAAACGATAAATAAATTTATGGGCAGTACTACCCATAGATATTCGCATTTAATATTAACTTGAACTGATGACTAACGGGGACTAATCTTAAAGTAAGTGTCACTGGAGTACTTTTCTTAATTGGTAATCTAATAAACAATACTTATTTAATACATATTAAGATACACGATACCGCTGACAAAGCAGCATTAGCAGCATGCATGAGTTGACTGAGAGGGCTTCCTGTTCAACTTTGACATCTTAATCTATCGAATATTACTAAATAAACCGTCTTTGTACGCGTATGAAATATATTGTTATACATTTCCCGGAAACGGCTTTAACGAGGATGAGGAAATTACATGGGCTATAATAAATATGTAAGCGTAAATGTATACATTTCAATAATATATTATTTCGCACATTATACAGCCTACGTTTTATTATACACTAGTTGTTAACCCCGGCTTCGCCCGCGTGTTCAAAATAGTAATGATAATAATATGAAAATAAAAAAAGTGTAACA